>PVHP010018074.1:0-33668 GCA_004024765.1 Zapus hudsonius | reverse complement strand
TCTCTCTCTCTCTCTCTCTCTCTCTCTCTGCTTGCAAATAAATAACAATTTAAAAAATTAGTCTTGTGGATGAACCTTAAGACAACTGTTTTCTTCTGTGTTTGGTACTTTTATAATAATGCTTTATAGTAAAACAGGTTAAAGTTCCTATTTATGAATTTAAGTCTATCATTTCCATTTTTAGGGCTTCTTATATTTTTAAAATTTCACAGATTATAACTAAAATGTGATCTTCATCTGATACTGTATAATTATCCCAGTGTTTGGAATAATATGAAGTCATAAATATTACTTTTATCCTTTCCCATTAATTATTAAGCACATGTCTGTTTCAGGGAAATATAATCTATACGTTTGATTCATCATCCCATAATTTTTCAAAATGTAATCTTGTGAGAGCTGTTGACCGTCCATCATTTTATGATGTGTGTGTTTATTCCCAACATCAGAAGGTCATATTTTGTTGTGAAGAAACAAATGCCAACATGTTCACCGTGCCTTATCTAAGACGTTAACTTGGTTGAAGAGTGTGCCACCAACACCGGGAAGATGTATTTTCATGGCAGGTTGAGCTCTTTCTTTAAAAGAGACTGGGGGGGGGGAATTCCCCACCATTAGGCACCAAGATAGAAATTACCATGGGTCACAGGTCTCTATCACTCTTTCACTGGCCCACAGAATACACTAAATCGGTTTTCAAAAGGATTTCAATAAGCAGTTGAGAAAGGGTATAGCATTATCGCGCAGTTGTGTGCAATACTTTGCATATGAAAGCCTCCAAGATATTATACAACAGGTGCTCTGCTCGAACCATGGAAAATATTAGGACAGCGTGCTGTGGAAAGGGTCCTCTGTTCTATGAAAACTCGACCTGTTTCAAGAGTTATGAATAAGGGATAAGTGATAGTCTGCCAGGAGATAAGAAGTTCAGTAAAAGAAGCAGTGTGTATTTGGTCAGGGCCAAAGCAGGGAGATAGAAACCACTCTGATTATTTTTCAAAGGGAATCTGGAATAAGAAAGCATTGTTACACACTGAGAGTGATAAATCCAGGGCGCCCTGGAGGTGAGGGCGAGCAGGTCCTTCCTCCCTATGTTCAGGAGGAAACAGAGGTCCCTAGGCCCTGAGTAGATGCTGGAGCCATGTGGGCTTGTCTGGAAAGACCAGGAGCCAGGTGGAGATGGAGATGCCCTAGCCTGGGTCCACCCTTGAGAATGCTGGGAAGGCCGGGAAGAAAGGAGAGATACTGCACATGAGGAAGCCCACAGATGTGGGGATGTGGGGATGCTTGCTGGGGACTTCTTAAGACTAGTGTCTCCACGGCTGGATTGTTTGTAAGTATCTGCATTAAGTGTGTTTTTTAAAGAAAAGTAAATGTAAAGAGGGCTGGAGAGATGGCTCAGCGGTTAAGGCACTTGCCTCCAGTGCCTAAGGCCCTGGGTTCAATTCCCCAGGACCCACATAAACCAGACCCATAAGGTGGTGGCCCTGGTGCTTTCTCTCTCTCTCTCTCTCTCTCTCTCTCTCTCTCTCTCTCTCTCTCTCTTCTTGAAAATGAATAAATAAAATATATTTTTTAAATGTAAAGAACACACACACACACACACACACACCTCTGAATACCTTGCCTAAGGCTTCTTCCAGTGACTGGACTTGCAGACTGACCACCATGGGAACTTGGGGAATTCCTAGCAGAGTCCAGCAGGCCTGAGGTTGGGCAGAGTAAAGGTTCCAGGGAGAGCCTGCCTCTAGACCCTCAGTAGTGGAACTACTGACTCCTGCTGCCAGTACAAAGGTTTGCTAGAATTTTCTTTTGCTCCCTACGACTTCTTGAATCTCTCAAATATACCTTTCCATGAAACCTATCTTTTGTATGATGACCTGTCCAAGGGGGCTTTCTCACTCACTTTCTTCACATAAGCCATTATATTAGACACTCCTTCTAAGTGATTCTAAGGAGAAAATTTTCATGGCCTGTAAACCATTTTTTAAGACAGTATCTCATGCATCCCAGACTGGCCTTGAACTTGCTGTGTAGCTGAAGATAGCCTTGAACTTGGGATCCTCCTGTCTACCTGCTAAGTGCTGGGATTCCAAGCACACCTGGTTTGCTATATCCCTGGACCATCATGGCCTTTCCAAAGAAGACTGCTTTCAGGATCCATGTCAGGCTTCTGGGAGAATGCTAGAGAGACTCTCTTGGCCTAGAACAAGACAGAACTCCATACTGCCTGTACATTTCCAGCTTTGCATTTGGGCTTATTAACTGTTTTCGCCATAGTAATAGTAACAGCTTTAATCATATTAAGATCACGATGAGATTCACAAAGTAATTTTCTTTTCTCAAATGCTTATTAAAGGCCCTGGCCTGTTCTCATTGGGCTAGATTAGATGTACTAATGTGGGTCTATACTGACGTATGTTTTACAGAAAGAAAAGTATTTGAGTAAATTCTTTGGAGAAACTTGCATAAACTGTGAGTTTATTTTCCACATGGAGTTTCCTTTTTGTATGTGAGGTCCACCCATTGGGAAGAGCTTTACCAGTTGGGTCTCCATAGGTGGGTTCCTAGGAGTGGGGATGCTGTGGGTGCTGGCCTCATTCAGGGTGCACGCCAGGGTCTGCCTTTAGCATCATGTACTTGGAAGTTAGTTTCTCAACCTCCCTGATCCCTTGACCTATTCAATGCCATGAGTAAGAATCATACCAAGAAGCTACGGAAAGCCTGTAAAGACCAAGAGTGATGAATCACTAGAAGGGAACTAGGAAAGCAGCCAACTTGAGGTTCATGGAGGTTAAGACAATCAGCTTTTTCTCAAGTTGTCCTTCGATTTCATGCTCAACTTGGGTGACACCGTTCTGGGCTCTCTTCCACCTGTCAAATGTCTCTCACTCCTTCTATCTCTCCATGTCTGTGTTTGAGTCTTCTGTTGTTCTGAGACCCGTGTTTATTCTTTATTTCATGGACTTTGTGTCTTATTTAAAGATCCCTCATTCAACTCCTCACCTTCCTAAAGTTCCCCCTGGTTGAAAAATGTATTTCCCAGTGGGATGAGGTTGAGGTTTGGATGAGGGTCTTTGTATTACCTCCTACTTAATCCTTCAAATATCTGAAACTGAAACTTCTTTTAATCTCAAAAGTTGAACATCAGAAATTTGGGTAGGTCATGTCTAAAATACCATATAGGAACAGTTTTTCCACAAACTCCCTTTTTGAGGTGTGTGTGTGTGTGTGTGTGTGTGTGTGTTTAATCAACATGGGTGTATTTTTGACTTTTCCATCTGGCATCCTGCTCAGAACCAGTCATGCTAGCTGTTCTGTGTCAAGAACATTTTAGCCTTTTTTAAACTATAAACAGGAAAGAAATGAAATGATAGAAAAAGCAAAGAAAGACCTCCCGCCACCCACCCCTTCCTTTGGTTGTGGTCTTCCTGAGCAAGTTCCTTGCCATTTCTGTGATGCCTGAATTTGCATGGCTTATTGATTGGCAATTTTCAAATTGTTTATATCCTCTTTTGTCTCCTCGTTCAAGAGCTAAAACAAAAGCTACCCGGCCTGCGAGGTACACATTTGCATGCGGTGAACGTTGCCCCAGGAAAAAGTAATTGCTAATGCATATTTATGTGGCACAAATTTGCCATTTGTTTATGCATAAAATTATCAATAGTGCAGGGCGGCCCAGCCGTAGAAAATGGTGACCTTTTTAGCTTAATAAATAGAAATCAGCTGTTATTGTGAAGAGATCAGCCATTTATTCGGTGTTGAGGGACGTTGCCGGGAAAAATGCAGATCGGAGCTGGCAATATCATTAAATGGAAGGGCAGCGACCCTTTCGTGGGAGTCTATTATACTTTATCTAATAGGGGATAAATGACTCTGCTGGGCAAATGGAATCACCAACAGTTTGGGGGATTATTTATTTATTTTGCTCTTAATTTTATAACTATCTGGATTTTAAACTAGGAAAACTGAACAAGCCCTTCCTTACCTATCACTAGAATCCTCTTTAAAAATGTTTTCAAGTGGCTTTTCTTGTCTATTGTTCTCTGGTTATTTAGATTGGTACTATATATTTCAATTAAGAAATAAGCTGTAAGATATATAATTTTTTTTCAGGAGAAATTATCTTCTGACTTCAGTCTTTGGTAGCTTTCTCTGCGTCTCTTTCTCTTCCTCTCCCCCTCTCTCTGCTGTCTCTCTCTGTGAAATTTTGATATACTTGTATTTATTTATTTTTTTACATTGCAGACATCCTTGAATTTGACAGTGTGTTGACTCTGTATTGGGTGTTATGAAATATAGGGAAGGTAGAAAGAAAATACTTTCAAAATGAAGTTAATTACTGAGGTTTTTAATCACGATTCTTTCCCAGTGATAAAAAATGATTTTGAATTATGGAGCTCTTTTGGTGTAGAGATATTCAGAACAAAATAGGAAACATTATTATTATGTTTAAAAACTACCAACAAATCCCTCTTTTGGTTGTTTATTGATCTATTTGACAAAGGAAATGGCCTTCGATCACCACAGATGTCATCTCTGTCTCAATTTAATACGCCTTCATCTCACACTATTTTTATTTGGTATATTTGTGGGCATTTCTAACTCTAGGGCTTTTTTTTTTCAACCAGGTTTTATAATCATTTTAGAATTCACTATTAAATGGGACTTGTTGGCTTTGTCAGTTTTATCATGTCACGTTGGATGAAGTGACAACTACATGTAATATAGACAAGTTTTGGGGCCAGTGGGTGAATCCGAGATCTGCACAGCCCCCCTCGGGACATAGCTGGTGTCCTCAAGGTCATGCTGCTCCACTATGGTGCTTCCAACAGAAACCCACCCCATCCTGCTTAGAGCGTCCCTCGGTGCTGTGTGTCCTGCACCCTGTCACCAGCATGACCGAGTAACCTTTTACTGGCAGATATGGGTCTGCTATGCCTTTTGAAGGCACAGGGTGCAAACAGGATTCAGTCACCAGGGTGCATTAGTCCATAGAATGACTATATTGTATATCATTTATAAGGTATTGATTTTAGGCCCATTAGATTCAACCATTCCCAGTGGGAAGAGAAACAATAACTTAATGGTAGCTTCGGTCCAGAAGGAAGAGCAAAGATGATTAACCCTCTCTTCCTCAGGTCTCTCTGGGCATCGGAAGATAGGAGGAAGGTTCAGGAAGGATGGAACCCTTACATTCCCTTCTTCTTTGAAGTTCACAAAGAATCAACACACAATACCAATGTGTGGTATACATGTGTGTGGGCACTTGTGTGTGGGCCTGCACATGGAAGCCAGAGGTTATCATTAAATATCTTCCTAAATTGCTGTCTATCTTATTTATTGATGCAGGGTCTCTTACTTGACCCCAGAGTTCAAACAATGCTCTACTGTTGTGGTCAGCCACAAGCTGCTGGGATGAACCTCCAAACCAGGAACGGTTTATGGGAGGAAAGGATTTATTGAAGTTCTTTTCTTTTTTTTTTTTTTTTTTTAGGGCATTTTTAAAAAACTTCTAAAATCTCAACATGTTTAGTTGCATAACAGTATATGGCAAGTGAAATGTTATTATCTCAAACTTGACCTGATAGAAAGATGTTAGTAACATTTTTAATAAATTTACAATTTAATTTCTTTTACAAGTTCTGTAGCAAAAAAATATTTAAATATAGGCTCCCTCTTGTGGGTAAAATTTCTGCACCCTGTGGGTGTCTATCTGTCTCCTGAATACTTGCTGGAAGCACATTTGTTTCCTTTTTAAGTACATTTTCCTCTGATGGTCTGCTTACATTTGATTAGATGTGATATTTCATTGGAATGAGCAGAAGCCCATTGTGAAGGTCACTCAGTAATGCTTTTAATAAGAATCATGTTTTTCAATTGGCTGAGTACATGTTGGCAGCCTGTTTGGTACCATTTTTTCTTTTTAAATCAGGTTTTAGGTATCATTATAGCATATTCAAACACGATTTCTTTCTGCGGATGCCTCTCCTCTTTGTCTGCCCCTCTCCCCTCTTCCTTCTGTTAACATGGCGCATGGTAGCATGTCATTTGCTTCACCCCCTGACCCCTTCTTGGCATGTCTATTACCCACTTTTGGCCACCGTTCTAACTCTTTAGGTTTTACTAAATTGGCTCCCCACTTTATAAATATAAGTGTAATTATTTCAAGCTAGAATCCACGTCTGAGTGAAAACGTGTGGTTTGGGAGCTTTCTGAGTTTGGGTCACCTTGCTTAAGATAATTCTTTCCAGATCCATTCATTTTCCTGGAATTTTCACAATATCTTTTTTTTTCTGTATTCTTGAGTGAAACTCCATCTTGTATATGTATGACATTTTCATGTCTATCCATCTGTTGGTAGACATCTAGGTCGGGTCCATTTCTTAGCCATTATGAATAGAGCAGGATTCCTCGTGGATATGCTGATGTCTTCCTAGTAGAGTGGAGAATCCTGGAGGATTGTGTCTAGCAGAAGTAGAGGCAACAGTGTTACTCACTTTGGAATACTTTCCCGTGGAATAATGGATAAGCCAATGAAACATTTTCATCTTGGTGACATTTGGATGCTTGTATTTTGTTTTTCGAGGCAGAGTCTAGCCCAGGCTGACCTGAAATTCACTGTGTAGTATAAGACTGACCTGGAACTCACAGGGATCCTCTTACCTCTGCCTCCCAAGTTCTGGGCTTAGAGGAGTGCACCACCACACTTTGTATTTCTTAAATAAAAGTCCAAGGCTATTGACATGAAGTAAATTTCCCCAGGCCCATGATGCTTCAGGAAGTAATGGAGTGGTGTTGAAGTACCCCACTATAGAAATCTGGTGATAAAAGCTGAGTTCCTGAAGGGATGAAAGGAAAGGCACACTGAACTCTTCTAGAAATCACCATGCTCAGGTGGCATTGGAATCGCAACTGATCATTGGTAGCATTTTGTCTCACCTGAGGAAGTTAGAAACAAAGTCAGACTTGTATGATTCTAGTCTGTCAAGAGAGTGTCCTAGACAACTCCTACTTCCAGGAGCCACACGTTGATGTAATTACCTAATGACATTGTGCTCTTAACAATCTACTCTTCTTTTCCCAGCCTTCTCTTGCTGATGACACGATTCCTGCTTGAATCTGGTTACAAGGCTCTGGAAGCTGAACAAGGATTTGCACCGCTGCACTGGGTAAAAAAGGGCATTTTTGTAAGATGCATGGGAAGGCTGTGGAAATTGATTTGTAATTTACTACTTCACAGAAATGGATGTTCATATGCTCCCTCTTATTTTACTTTATACGTAACAATACAGGAAACCAAAGCATGTGAAAACATAGTACGTGGTCTTTTATAATCCAGATGATAACTGGCCTTAACATTGTGAGACTTCTTATAAAGGTAATGTTTCTAAACTGGCAGATAATAGTGACATTTCCTTTCATTTGCTTAATGAGATACACTCCTCTTAAAGTTGCAAAAGCTTTTTTTTTTTTCTCTATTGAAAAATGTTCCATAAAAATTTGTTGCTACTTTTTTTATTGTTGCTGCAAATGAAATATTTTGGGTCACAATGGGTTGGTCATACATTTAGAAAAATTTCCATAGACTATTAATTATTCCAAGGTACACACACACACACACACACACACACACATACACAGTTTTGCTGACACCAAACAAATATTTTCCAACTTGCTGGCAGAGAAATTTCATGTGCATCTATCTGTGTGTGCATTTAGGAAATGCTTCTTTATCCTTTTAATAAAAAGCATACTCTTTGGGTGAGGAGCAGAAAAACTGACCAGAGACCAAAGTTGAAAATCCTTTTTTATGATCTTATGCTGACGAGCCCTAATGGAATGATGGCAGAGACATTAGGAGGAAAGAGATCCTGCCATTTGGAGAATGACAGTCCCTAGTGAGATGTAAGATCAGAGGGAAATCTGTTGATAGCTAAAAAAAAAAAAAAGATGGAAAAAATGGCCTGGCCTAGTGACCCAGAGCTTATAAGGCCTCTCTTGAAGATTATGACTTGTGTCTTTAGGTCAAGACATGGCGTATTTGTGCAAATAAATATCTACAATTCTCAGTTATGTTATTAAAATATTTATTACTTCAGATTCATATATTCCTGGACAAATGAAATAATATAGAAGAAAGCATAGTAAACGGTGGATTTTTATGTCAGGGAGAATGGAATCAATCCCAATAAATGATTGGAAACATAAAAAAACTATAATTTTATAAATAAAAATACTAATACAGATGAAAATTAAAAGGCAGATAATAAAAGAAAACTTCTAATACAAAAGAGAATTCCAAATCCTAAATATAACAGATGTCAAAAGTACAGCACTATTGTTGTATAAGATAGAGTCTGTCATCACTTAAGAGAGGTCCAGCTGTGGTGAGGCATGCCTGCAATCCCAGAATTTGGGAGGTAGAAACAGGATGATCAGGAATTCAAGGCCAAGCTTGGCTACTTAGCAAGTTCAAGGCCAGACTGGTTTATATGAGACCAGTCTCAAAAAACAAAAGCAAAAAGAAACCAACAAAACAATTAAATATACAGCAAGATAGTAGAGCAAATAGTAAGTAAAACTCTAGTATAAAAAATCAGAAAAAATGAAAACTTAGGTCTCAAATACTATATTTTTTTTTGAGGTAGGGTCTTGCTCTAGCCCAGGCTGACCTGGAATTCACTATGTAGCCTCAGGGTGGCCTCAAACTCATGGTTCCTTCCCTCCCTCCCTTTCTCTTTCTCTCTCTCTCTGCTTGCAAATAAACAATACAAGGAGTAGGTTAAACAGTTCACATTTACACTTCCCCAGTGTGACATTTGTGCAGGTATTTCAGAACCTGGCAAGGGTTTATTGTCCTCAGAAACCTGAAAACTCTCATGTGAAGAACATGACTTTTCCCTTGTATTTTGGGATATTCAGAATTGATATCCCAGCAATCAAAAATGGGAAATATTACGAGCTAAAGAAGGGTAGCTTCCCAATAAGATGTCCACTGATTGGTTCCACGCCCCTTCTGCTTCACTGCTATTAGCTAAAACATTGTTACATGCCTACCAAATGGCAGTAGAAGTTGGCAGATGAATTCCCATTTCTGAAGATAAACTTTGGGGAGTTCTCACAAGGGAAGAATAGGACAATGGCTATTAGGACCTAACAAGCATTATCTTACAATTTTATCTCTAAGAATAATAAAGAAGTGATTGACAGTTATTGACGGTTATGATTGTAACATCTCCAGGTTGGAGTCTTGAGGAGTAAGAAGTGGTCTTCTTTATCTCTTTTTGTTACTTGTTTGAAGTCTGATCTATCAGATATTAATAGAGCTTCACCTGCTTGTTTCTTTAGTCCAATGGCTTGCAAAAAATCATTATCCAACCTGTCACCCTAAGGAGTTGCCTATCTTTGGCGGTAAGGTGGGTTTCTTAAAAAAATTAGGAATAACATAGAAGGAGATAAAATTTATGAAAATGTCTTCATTTTCATATAGTGTTAGTGGGAAGAATTTGAAATGGACTCATTCAATAATACAGCAGTCATTATATAAATTTGAGGATATTTATAGGATAGAGTATTATACAGCTAACAAAGTACCTTTGAAGAATCTTTAAAAACACATGAAAAATATTATGATAATATTAAAAAAAAACCAAGATAGATTCTAATTTGAGGATCAGGTATCCTTCAGAATTTATGCTTATACACATCCACGTGCATTATGCTTAACGTATTCACATGACATTACAAGCATGTGAAATTAGCATCAGAAACTGAAAAAAATTTTAACAGGATTAACATCAGAAACTGAAAAAAATTTTAACAGGATTAGCTCTGGATCACGAATCTTGGAAACTTTTAGTTTCCTTCAAAGTTTCAAAATATTTGGTCAAGCAGATATATATATATATATACATATATACATATATGTACATATGTGTATATATATACATATGTGTGTATATATATATATATATATATATATAGAGAGAGAGAGAGAGAGAGAGAGAGAGAGAGAACCAGGGCCACCACCTTGTGGATCTGGTTTATGTGGGTACTGGGGAATTGAACCCGGGGCCTTAGGCACTGGAGGACTGGAGGCAAGTGCCTTAACCGCTGAGCCATCTCTCCAGCCCTCTAAATATTTTTATAATAAATATGATTTGATATTGGAAATCTGAGGAATATAAGATTCCAAAAGGTTTATCTAAATTGCTTCATTTCTCCATATTTGAAAATACGATTTATGCGTTTTGCCCAAGGAGAGATAAAATTGCCCATTCTAGTTCTTTTTCAGCTATTTTTTCCTTCTTCTTTTCAGCTGATTTTTCCTTCTTAATCAAGAAGACTCCTACAACCACCTAGAAACTTGGGTTCAATCTCAGCCTGGCGGCTTCTTCCTGAGCCAGGGCAGCTTGAGCCGCTGCCTTGTAAAAGGCATTTAACAAGCCTGCAGACATTCCTGGTATCCATGCCTATTTCAAAGACAGAAAAAGCCAAACTTTACTGACATCCCTTTTTTTCTTATGTATAGGAAAAATAAGTCAAATACTGTGGCTCTTCATCAAGAATGCTTTCTTTAGGAAATAGTTTTTTGAGTATTGTTGCGGGCAGCTTTCTAGTTGCTGCGCAGAAAGAACCCAAGCAAAAGCGGCTTGTGGAGGAATGGGTTTATTAGGCTTACAGACTCGAGGGGAGACTCCATCCTGGCAGGGAAAACGATGGCATGAGCAGAGGGTGGACATCACCTCTGCCACAGCACTGCAAACAGTGGCAGGAAGGTGTGCCAAACACTGGCAAGGGGAAGCTGGTTTATAATCCCATAAGCCTGCCCCCAACAACACAGCTCCAGCGAGGTTGTAAAACCCAAACTGCCATCAGCTTGGGATCAGTCACTCAGAACACATTCATTTGTTGGTGGGGGACACCTGGGTCAAACCATGACAAGTATCATGTTATCTTAGAACATCCAAGGAGTAAGAAGCTAGGCTGTGTGAGAATGTTCAGTGGATAATATTCTTTGTGGAATTCTTTGTAGCAGTTCCTATCCCTTCCCTCCCCCTCCCCCTGTAAACTCACACGGTAATGAAGACCACGTAATAGAAGCAATCGTCTTTGGAGACAGACTGGTTTCACGGCTGACTATATCCTACTTAATCTGTTGGGTTCATTCTTAACCATTCTGCTTCAGATTCTGTGTGGGATGATGCAGAATAATATGTCCCGTAAACACCCCACAGATGCTGGTTCTGATTACAGTCCATTAAACCAAAGAAACTAAACCGGTCCATTTTCATATATAGAGTCACTATGAGTCTCCCTTCTTTGAGAAGAAAGAACAGTATTCAATCTAAATGCTCCTAAGAACAAACCCTCAGAAAATAACTAAGGGAAATTGACAGGACAAGAAGAGAAATAATCAAATCCATAAAAGCAAGGATATTAACTCGCTTCTCTTAGCAGTTAATAGAATAAAATGAACAGGGATCTCAGAGGAGACTTCAAGTGAGAAGGGAAGATCGTTGGCCTTGTGCACATGTGTAAAGAGTAGCATGTAACTGAACACTGACAGTATCTTGAAGTATACATTGAATGATTACAAAAATTGGGCAGGTAATAATTGGTTAAATAAGTCTTCATAGAGTCTCAGTACAGAGGTTTTTAAAAAATATTTTATTTATTCATTTTCAAGCAGAGAGATACAGAGAGAGGGAGAGAGAGAGAGAGCACCAGGGCCACCACCTTGTGGGTCTGGCTTATGTGGGTCCTGGGGAATTGAACCCCGGGCCTTAGGCACTGGAGGCAAGTGCCTGAACCGCTGAGCCAACTCTCCAGGCCAGTACAGAGATTTTTAAAGAATACTACAATTAGGGCTAGAGAGATGGCTCAGCGGTTAAGGCACTTGCCTCCAATGCCTAAGGCCCCAGGTTCAATAAGCCAGAAACACAAGGCGGTGGCCCTGGTGCTCTCTCAGTCTCTCTCTCTCTCTCTCTCTCTCTCTCTCTCTCTCTCTCTCTCTCTCTCTCTCTCTCTTTCTCTCTCTCTCTTTCTCTGCTTGAAAATGAATAAATAAAATATTAAAAAAGAATACTACAATTAAATTAAGGTATAGGTGGACACAACCATAGGTTGATATAACGTATCACAATTAAAAAGAAATCACAATAGTATTTGGAAATATTTGACAATAGTTATGAACATTCTATTAAAGAATTATAGAAAGCCTCTACAAAGTGTTTGTGAGAAAAATTATGACCACAGTGAATCTATTTATAAACAAAGAAAGAGTAACAACTGAAAGGTCAGGATATCATCTTGAGAAGTGCTATCCCAACACATACAAATGTTGAAAGTTAGAGAAAGAAAACACTAATTACTTTTGTTTTCTCATTCTTCATTATGTGCATACATTGGATTGTTGTACCATACTCTATAAATATATGCAAAGAGTATGTATCAAATAACAATTTTAAAAATATGTTACTTATGTATTTGCAAACAGAGAGGAGGAAGAGGAGGAGGAAGAGAGAGAGAGAGAGAGAGAGAGAGAGAGAGAAAGAGAGAGAGAGTAGAATGGGTTTGAGTTTCTCAGGGCCTCTAGCCTGCTACAAAGGAACTCCAGATGCATGTGCCACTTTGTGCATCTGGCTTTAAGTGGGTGCTGGGAAATCAAACCAGTTCATTAGGCTTTGCAAGCAAGGGACGTCACCACTGAACCATCTCTCCATCCCTAATAAAAGCTGTTTTTAAAAAGCACAAGAGCTAGATGTGGGAGCACGTTTCTCATCCCAGGACGAAGAAGAGGGAGGCAGGAAGAGCAAGAGTTCAAGTGCAGTTTTGGCTACACATTGAGTTTGAGGGCAGCCTAGACTCCATGAGATTATGTCTTTTGAAAACAAACCCCCAAAAGTAGTCAGGGTAATAGGTAAAAGCTCATAATTAAAGTAACGACAAAATTACTGAAGTGGTACATAGAACAGAGAACACTGAAATAATTAAAAATATTGGAAAAGGTGTAAAAATATCAAACCTTTGGGCTGAAGAGATGGCTTAGCAGTTAAGATGTTTGCCTGCAATGCAGAAGGACCTGAGTTCAATTCCCCAGTGCCTATGTAAAGCCAGATACACAAGAGGGTGCTTGTGTCTAGAGGCCCTGGCACGCCCATTCTCTCTCTCTCTCTCTCTCTCTCTCTCTCTCTCTCTCTCTCTCTCTCTCTCTCTCATATAAATAAAAATCTTTTTTAAAAAAATCAAACCTTTGATGTGATTGTGTAAAAGATCCAGTGGCAGGGGTCCATCATGTTAGGTGGTGTACACTGAATTACCATGGGTTAAACTGTGCATACATTTCATAATAAATAATGTCATCAGTGGTATGTGATATTTCAGGAGGGATTGGCATTTTGCAAATATTGAGAGTTAAGGTGCTATGGATCGTTCAACATTCACTTAAGTTTAATACATTTGTAAAAATATCACACAGTGGGGATAAAGGATAAAAAACATACCTAAATCATTCCGGCATGCTTCTTGCAAAGAAATGATTATTGGCATTGACTTGAGATTGCATAGAAGTCGCATCATTTGAGAAATAAAATTATGACGATTTTATTGATGTGCCTTTTTAAATGCTTCATATTAAAAACCTCTTTCCAACAAGCCATCAGTATCCAGAAGAAGCCTTTGCTGGCTGACAAAAGCAGCTCGTACACGGGGCAGACCACACCCAACACAGCAGTTTCACGACCAAGTATTTCAGTGGCTGTCTGAAGTGAGGTTAGCCATAGCGTCTTGGTAGTTATTTGCATTTCCTTATCTTCTGCAGTTATAGTTATTGGCTTTGGCCATTTAGCAGGTTAATAATTTCCGATTCCAAGTGGTCATGATCTAGACTTGCCTTGTGGTCAGCGTTCTCTTATTTTCAAGTAAGCAAGCTCTTTGGTTTAACTCTGGATCAAATCCAGCCGCTTCTCCCCCACCCACCCCCACTCAGTTATCCTAATTGAGAAAGAAAAATGCTTTCTATACAGCTTGAAAAAGGAAAATAATCCCAATATACTGTAAATTGTCAAATGAGTTCTGTATAATTAAAGATTATCCTGCAATATACAATTTTTAAGGCATTTATCCCGGCAGGGTTCAATGGCCTTTGAGAATGAGCCACTTTGTTGACAAATCTGTCCTCTGAATGTGTGACATTAATGAGAACTCTGCACAATACACTCTCCCGTTTTAATGTGGGTGGCACTTAAAAAAAAAAAAGCTCACCAAAACAAAAATACTGAATATGATTGAAGTTGATTTTAAAAGGTGTGCCACCTGTAGATACAAATGTGCATTACTCTGAGCGCATAGTAATTAACAAGCGCCCAAGATCATGGCCAAATCCAGTGACCCTCTGAAATCAGAAGCTCAGTTATTGTTTTAATAGAAAGAAAAAGGAAACGTCCACATTCAGCTGTTCAGACATGGGCTCCCCGGGGCTCTGCCAGCATCTCACCCTCACTTCTCACTTCTCTGCATTTGATGCTGATGTTTCAGATATATTATATATATATCTTTATTATGAATAAGTATATACATTGTGTGAGCAAATAAGGTGTCCCTGTTTCCCTCCTCTCTGTCCCCTACCCACTGGGGTCCTTCCTCGGTGCACATACTGGATCTGTCCATAGGGTAGGGGGTATGAGCTGCACCTGAGGTAGCCAGTTTTTCTTTATTTCTTTTTTCTTCCCTCTTTGGGTATTGTTGCTGAGGGGGGCCATGTCTCTGGATATTCTCCCCCACTATGGCTCTTACAATCTTTTTATCTCCTCTTCTGCTCAGTTCCCTGAGTCATGGAGGGTGAGTTTTGAGTCTGCTTTGTTTTTGAGATCTTTTTTTAAAAAAATATTTTTATTTATTCATTTTCAAGCAGAGAGAGAGAGAGAGAGAGAGAGAGAGAGAGAGAGAGAGAGAGAGAGAGAGAGAGAGAGAGAGAGAGCGCACCAGGGCCACCACCTTGTGGGTCTGATTTATGTGGGTCCTGGGGAATTGAATCCGGGCTTTAGGCACTGGAGGCGAGTGCCTTAATCACTGAGCAATCTCTCCAGCCCTGTTTTTGAGATCTTAAGTATCTCTTCTGGATCTTTGCCCTGGGTTGTGTTGGGTATCATTGGTGTCTGTTTCCATTGACCTTTTATCAGACTTGCTGTGGTGAGTAGCACTTGTTCTGTGATGTTTTCTGAATGGAATACAATTTCTATTTCTATTCCGTTACTCATTCTATTTCATAGTTTCATCACAGAAGATTGTTTTTTTGTTTATATATGTGTTTGGCCTGCATACATGTGTATAGTATGTGAACATGCGTGTGCACAGGACAAAATCAATGTTGGGTATCATATGTGATTTTTTTCTATTTTTTTTTGAGAGAGGGTCTCATACTGAACTTAGAGCTCACTCTGTTAGAAGTCAGGAAACCCTGGAGACCCCTTCACCTTTCCAACATGGATTGGAGGCATGCCCCACCATGCCTAGCTTTTGGGTGAGTTCTGTGGATCCAGACTCATGTTCTCTTGTTGGCATGATGAGCGTTTACCTCAGCCATCACCCCAGCCCCAAGACACCTGGCTCCCTTGAGGAAGACCTTTCTGACATATTCTCGACTTAGTCTCGCAAAGTTCACGAAATATTACCAACAGCAATACCACGCAAAGTGTGTTAAGAGAAAGCTTAAATCTAGGCACACCCTAACCTTGTGATATTTTTCTCAGCATCAAATCATTTGGTTTAAATGTTTGATGATCTTGATGGTTTTCACACTTCAAAGAAAAATATTTAATATGTATGTGAACAGGTTGGCATAAAATTATTAGCCTTACTTTCTGAGGGTTTCAAGTTTGTACCATGGAGTTCACTGGGTGGGTTTTCCAACACGTTTGAATTGCAGAATTCATTTCAAAATGGACATCAGCTTCAGGGATGCAGTGTGGTACAAGCCAAGATGTTCCATTGCAGTGATCTTGGAACAGGTCCCCATGGAGACAGTGGTGGTCCACAGACACGAACAAGCCTAGCCGGGCAAAAGAAACAGTCTATGTACAATTCTTACAGTTCTTCAATGTGCATTCCACTTAATGGATTAAGAAACTGATTTAGAATCACTCAGAAGTTAAAGAAAAAAAATCTTTTAATACTTTTAAGAAGTCAAATGACAAAAAGAATCTGAGTAATTTAATAAAAACTACTTAAGCACTGCTTCTATGTTTAGAGATTATTTGTAATTAAGAATTGCTTCCTTCAAATAATATAATGCGTGAACTCTTGGCCAGAAATCTTTAAGACACCAAGTGTAAGCGAGCAATCGCTTATTTTTTGCCTTTCTTTAAAATAAAAAGCAACTGAGATGCAATTTTGACAATGATGATTTAAGAAAGAAATAAAAGCAAAAACCAACCCTTGACGCCAGAGAGCTTTTGCCATAGAACTCTGCAAAGTTAGGATATGGAAATTCTAGTCATGGCTGTGTTCAATGGAAGAAATTGTGCCCACATTCATGTTCTGTGAATGAAAATGCTTTATATAATAACTAAGTCAAGTTGAATTAGTAAGATTTATTGTGAATATGACAAAGAATGCTTTCCAACTTTTACACATGTTATCTTTGTGTCTGTGTATGTCCACCTATGTGTGTGCATGGGCGTGTGTGTTTATTTTTGGGTCTCTGTGTGTGTGTTGGTGTGGAGGATGTCAGTTCACTTTGAGACGTGCTCTCCAATATTGGTGTTGACACTGAATAGTCCAGTTGTTTCTGGAGTCTCACGGCTCTGCCTCCCATTCCCTTAGATGGGCTCTAGGTCATTTTGGATCCCACTGTACTTGGATGCTGGGAACTTGAACTTGGGTCAGCAGGTGTGCAAGCAAGTGCCTTTAACTGCCGAGTCATTCTCTCCAGCCCCGACATCCTAATGTTTTAACTAATTCTGATCCAGAAAACTTTATTATTATTATTATTATTATTATTATTATTATTATTATTATTATTTTTGTTTTTTGAGGTAGGGTCTCGCTCTAACCCAGGCTGACCTGGAATTCACTATGGAGTCTCAGGCTGGCCTTGAACTCATGGTGATCCTCCTACCTCTGCCTCCTGAGTGCTGGGATTAAAGGTGTGCGCTACCACACCCGGCTTCAGAAAACTTTTTATATTTAAGTGCTGCCTGCTATGTGAAAATTTTGTTAATTTGTATAAAGCAGCTGATGTTTCAAAGTCATTGATGCTTATGATAGGAACTGATAGAATGCAAGCTAGATGTGTCCTCTGTAATTAGGGAATTTGACTCCCATCTTATTTACGGTGAGGTTTTTTTGGACACAAATATCATCTTAACATTTAAAAAATCTATGGGAAAAGTATTGTTTCAAGGAAATTTTGTAAATATTTAGAAAAAAAGTATAATTTCTATAGCATTGCCTCTGGTCTTAAGAGTTTAGGTTCAAAACAAAAGAAATATAAGTGTTCTAATGTACACCGTGTCTGTGGTAGTTTGAATGCATGTCCCCATAAACCCAGGTGCTTTAGTAAAATGAGTTTGCATTGTTAGCCCCTTGCAGGCAGACTGCATAGCCCTGGGGTGATCCCTTCCTCCCATGAGCTGTGTCTGCTTGGATGTTCAATCCCAGCAACGTGGAGCTGATTACAACATTGTATAATTGTGCAGGGGTCATGGGGGTTGTGAGGTCTTTACAGCGTCATATTGAAGGCAGTGATAATTTTTAAAAACTTTTTATTTCTTTATTTGCAAGGAGAGAGAGAGAGAGAGAGAGAGAGAGAGAGAGAGAGAGAGAGAGAGAGAGAGAGAGTGTACATCAGTGCCTCTACCTCTAGATCCATGAGCCACTTTGTGCATCTGGCTTTCAGTAGGCACTGGGGAATCCAACTTGGGTTTTTAGGTTTTGCAGATGAGTTCCTTAACTGCTGAGCCATCTCTCCAGCCCAAAAAACTATTTTTAATATCTTTGATAACCTAACTGTAAAAGTTTGTTTCTTAAAAAATACAATTGGCAAATAAGGACCTGAAGAGTACAGATTGCCATTTTTTAATTATTTCTTTATTATCCATATTCACATACACTGAATGAGCAAATAATGTGTTGCTGTCCCCAGTTCCCCAATTTCCCTCTTTCCTGTCCCCCATCAGCTGGATATCCTCCTCTGTGGGCAAACTGGATCAATCCATGAGGTAGGGGATTATGGATAGCCTAGGAGTCAACCAGGTTCCACGCCCCTTTGTGTGTTGTTGCTGAGGGGGGCCATGTCTCTGGATATTCTCCTCCACCATGGCTCTTACAATCTTTCTGCCCCCTCTTCTGCTCAGTTTCCTGAGTCATGGTGGGTGAGTATTAAGGTTGCTTTATTGTTGAGGTCTTAGGGGTCTCTCTCTGTACCTCTGATTTAGATTGTGTTGAAGATTGTTGGTGTCTGTCTCACTGGCTCATCCTGGGTTGACTGGTTAGCTGTGGCCTTTCTAATCCTTCAATGAGCCACTGGCCGATGGCTGACATCCTGGCATGAGATGAGCCACCCCAGACCTACCATGGAGGTTCCACATGGAACCCGGAGAGAGTGGTGGGATAAGCAAGAGACCTATAACCACAGCCAATTAGATTGCCATTTTTAATAAAACTGTTCAACTATGGGAAATTTCTTATGTTCATCTGCAATTAAAATATGATTTAAACCATTTACAAATTAATAATCAAGGAAGAAATAATATAAACATTCAGTTAATAAGAGGAAGAAACCAAATAGGAAATAAACCTACAATTTTGATTTTTATAAGTCATCAAGTGATGCAGATTAAGCGTGAGATCATAGTTCATTTAGCAAATTGGCAAAGATTAAAAATGCCACAATAAACGATGCTGAAAAGATTGTAGTGAAATGAGGCCCCTTACACGATGCAGCCCGTAGCCTCCACCAGCTGGGACCAGACCTGTACCAGGTTCTTTTTACATCTGTATAGTGAGTCTGTGCAAGCTGTGGTGTGTCCTTCTGTATGGATGAATGTATCTCATCTATCGAATTTATATAGCATATAAGCCTTTATTCGTGTTTAATGAATATTTAATAAATATCAATTTCAATATTAAGTTGTAAAACCATAATATGCTTTACGTCCAATATTTAATAAAGACTTGGATCCATATGAAACAAATATTCATCAAATGAATATATACTGGAGTTTACGTATGTGGCTCTGTTTAGAGTCACTTAAAAAACAAACCAGTTATCTCATTGTTGTAAACATAAATTGTGTCAATGAATTCTCAGATATACATCCAACTGAATTTCTTAAAAGTTCTCCAAATTTTAAGTTCTTCCCCCCTTTTTGACACTTTCATAACCAAAAAGCTCAACAGAAAAAAATTGTCTATGACAGTGAAATAGTCCAAAGATGAAGCATTTTATTAAAAATATATTTATTTTTAAAGTGTATTTGATGGATTGTTTAAATAGCTCACTCCATTTGGCTGTAAGGAAATCGATTTGTCAAATGAACTCAATTCTACCATCATGGTCCATCAGATGGATAACCTCAAATAAGTGAGTTTTGATGTCCAGATGAGATGCATTTGTTGTTGCTGCAAATCCATCAACCTTTTCTGACAGAAACCACTTAAAGGAGGAATCTTGCATTTTTGTCTCACAGGTGTAGAGGGTTTAGTTCATGGTCACGTGTTTCCACATGCAAGGGACCATAGGTGGCAGAATATCATGGTGGTGGGAATCTACCTGAGTCTCCTCACCTCTTGGCGGTCAGCAAGCAGAGCAGGAGGAAAGAAGTGGACACGAGTCTGACCTTGAAAGTCATACCCACCAAGTACTTCCAAGTATATGTTACCTCTAAAGTTTCCATAACCTTCCACAGTAATGGGGACGAAGCCTTCAATTCGTGGCTCTCATTGACGTTTTTACAAAATAATTCACATTTTATATTGATACTGAAATGTGTGCAAATATTTTAAATTTAGGGATGGGGATAATCTTTCAATAGCAAGTATTTTTTGAAAGCATGTATTGTCTAAGGATGTTTGGAAAGGAGTTATGTTCATAAAACCTTCATTTAAAAATCAAACATTTGGGCTGTAGAGATAGCTCAATGGTTAAGGCATTTACCTGTAAAGTAGAAGGACCTGAGTTTGATTCCCCGGTACCCACGTACAGCCAGATGCACAAGGTGGCACATGTATCTGGAGTTTGTTTGTAGTGGCTGGAGGTCCTGGTGTGTCCATTCTATCTGTCTCTCTTTTCTCTATCTCTCCCTCTGCTTATAAATAAGTAAATAAGTAAATACATAAATTTTTTTAGAAATCAAACATTTATTGCCTTTTTAAAAGACTATAAAAAGAAAATTCAAATAAGAACTCTATTCAGCACCATGGGATAGTGAAGAACAGGGCAAATGACACTTGTGAGGTTAGGTTAATTAACCTTTGTAAAACCCATTTGGTCTATTGTCTCTTTCTCTCGAGGTCTCCCTTTTACTTTATGAGTACTTTTATTTAAGAGCAAGAGTACTGATGTCAAAACACCAAAATTACATTAAAAACGAGGCCTCAGGACTACTCACAAGGCAGAAATAATCCAACAACTATTTCTGGTGTGTAAAAAGTTTTTAGAATAACATCATTTGCCCTGTAGCTGTTTTCCAACCTAATAACTCCTGGAACGATGATCTAGAATTTCAAGATTAGGGTTGCTCAGAAAGAACCAGTATATAACCAGGGGGGAAAATCAGATTTGTCATTCTTTTGAGGAATGTTGCAAGTGGTAACCCTGCAAAAGTAAAAATGTTGAAAAAAAAAAAAAGGAAGGGAAGGAGGGGAAGGGCTTCCCAGGGAGATATTGGAATGGATGGAACCAAGTTGAACACACTCCACACTGCTTCATCTTTTCAGTAATTTAGGGGACATTTCAGGACAGTGCTGTGATGGGTGGTGATGCTATTTAGAATATGCCCAGTATCTGTCTACTTGTCCAGTGTTTGAGTCAAAGTTTTGTCAAATTGAATGGAGGAGAAGGAAGCCAAGACTTTTCAGAGAGGCCAAGGTAGACCATTAGTGTGGCATGTTTGATGTTACCTGTTCCAGAAGCACAAGAAGTGAAATGTGATCCTTTGCCTAAAAAGTGCTCCTGAGTCCTGAGGTGGGGTGGTGTTGGGGAATGAAAATGTACCAGTCCCTCGGAAAGAAAGGGTTAAGAGTTTCCTTTAAGTACATGCCCCTTATTTCAAGATGGCACCCCCTGGTCACTTTCTTGGGGATTTGGTTTAATGTTTAGCCATGCTGAATAATGACACAACTCCCTCTCTCAGAGACAATCACCTCAAAAATTTTCCCCATGAAATCTAGGAGAAACTCAATTGGGACAAATATTATTTAGGGGCCATGGTTGAGGGATGTATAGGGGTTTTTTTGGGGGGGGAGTATTCTGAAATGTTTTTAACTAAGGCAGAGATACAGAGAGATATGTAGTGAATTCTTTTTTAAATATATTTTATTTATTTCCAAGGTGAGAGAGAGAAAGAGGGAGGAAGAGAGAGAGAGAGAGAGACTGGGCACATCAGGGCCTCTAGCCACTGCAAACACAGGTGCATGCAATACTCCATGTATCTGGTCCTCTGTGGGTGCTGCGGAATTGAACTTGGGTTGGAAGGCTTCATAAGCAAGTGCCTTAACCACTGAGCAATCTCTCCATCTCCTGAATGTCTTTTTATGACCCCAGGTAGTTCCATGGCAAGCCTGTCTTTAGTGTCGGCCTTTTTCCCTTCCTTGAGGGTTGTTTTGAGGGACCCATGAAATTCAGATTCCTGGCAAGACTGTGGTGAGGAGATTTTATTTTATTTTTTGTTTTTGTTTTAAGTCTTAAATATATATTTATTGTCCATAATGAGTTACATTATTCAGTGGGCAAACAATGAGTTGTTATCCCCAATGCCCCCCCCCATCCCCAATCAGCTAGATATTCTCCTTCCTGGGTCGTCTGGATCAGTCCTTGTGGCAGGGGACCTTGGATAGCCTAGTACTCAGCCCGGTCCTCCTGGCCCAAGTGTGTTGTTACTGAGGGGTGCCATGCCTCTGGACAGTCTCCCCCACCATGGCTCTTACAATCTTTCCGCCCCTCTTCCGCATAGTTCCTTGAGTCGTGGTGGATGAGTATTAAGGCTGCTTTAAGGTTGTGAGTGTAGGGGTCTTTTATTTTATTTATTTTTTTGGCAGCCCATGGACTGCCCTCTAGAGAAGAAACCCCTGACAACTCTAATTGTGTTGCCCATGTGGTTGGTTTATTGTTACCTGACCACACCTGTGAAGGGCATGACTAATCTGTCTTCCTTGTGTGTTTTGTGCCATGACTCCAACCCCCCCCCACACACACACACACTGTTTCTATCCGTGTATCTCCTGATGCTCTGGGCTGTGTGTCATAAATGGGAATGGTAGACCAGTCATAGGATGAGATTGGACCAGGCAAATTTTTGGCTGTGAGAAGTGGGAATCCGAAGGATGAAGGCAGGCCTTGTGAATGTTGGAAATGATAGAGTTAAGACATCCTGACCTTGAAGACACTGTGGAGTGTATGGGGCTGGGAGCTGGTAACCCAGTAATGACATGTGCGTCTTTAAGCTTCAGGTCACTAAGTCCAGCCTGAGGAGTGTATGCCCAATCTTGTCTCATTCTCATTTGGTAAGTGTTGCAGTCAGCTTTCTTGTTGCTGTGCAGAAAAGAACCCAACCAAAAGTAGCTTGTGGAAGGAATGGATTTATTTTGGCTTACAGTTTCAAAGGGAAGTTCCATGATGGCATGAGTAAAGGGTTGATATCACCTCCGCCACGGCACTGCAAGGGGAAGCTGGCTAGAACCCCCATATGCCCGGCCCCAACAACACACCTCCAACAAGGTTTCAATTCCAAAATTGCAGTCAGCTGGGGATCAAGCATTCAGAACACAAATTTATGGGGAACACCTGGATCAAAGCACCACAGTTAGGAATCAGCTGCCGTGGATCTCTGTTCCCATAGAGGGCCTGTCCACACTGAGTCAATGGGGAATCTTACAGTCAAAGATTTCTCTGGTGTATGCTGTGCTGTGGTTTCTGGATGGGGGTAGGGGATAGATTTTAGAATTCAAGAAATCCAAATTAAGATGTTTTCTAATAGAAATAATAAGTGCTTTTAATGAGAGTGGTTGTAGGTAGCATAGGTCAACCCAGGATGAACAGTTGACTTGATTCCACTTCTAACCTTTCGTGGCTCAAAATTACTCAAGTTGAGTTCATGGGATTTCTTTTCTGATGGAAATTTCAGTCATTAATTTAGGCGAAGAATGAGTGTTGAAAGTATGAAAGTGAGTCATAAAATGGATTGATGCTTTAGGCAAAAAGAAGTTATTTTCTCTATAATTTATTTTTTTTCCTTTTTTATTCTACATTCTAAATCTCCATAAAAGGCATACTCAAGATAATATCGGACACTCAACAATGTTTCTTTTTGCATGTGTGTGGAGGATGTGTGGTGTGTGTGTGTGTGTGTGTGTGTGTGTGTGTGTGTGTGTGTATACAGAGCATCCACTGTGCACCCATGCTGAGGCCAGAGGAGAAGGCCAGGGTCCTCCTCATTACTCACAACCATGGTCCCTTAAGACCCAGTTTCTCACTGAACCCCGAGCTGCTGTTTTGATCAGACATGCTGACCTTTGAACCTCAGTGATTCTCTGGTCTGTTCTCCACAGGACTGAGGTTACAACATGATCGGTAATGCCCACCTGTTTACATGGGTGCTGGGGGAATGCAACTCAGGCCCTCTAAGACTCCCCCCCATTCCTATCATTTTATAAACACTTTACATGTATCTACATATTGGGGTTTCCTTTGTGTCCATCCCATCTCTCACCACATCTCTCCCTCATCACAAATCAATGAGTTCTCCCCGTTCCCTTTTAGACTTAGCCCCAATCTTCATTTCTCTGACACAGCTTGGATTCCCGTATCTCCTTCCATCTCACACCATCCCCACACATCCCTGGTCTCCCCCAAGGTCATCATTGTGTCAATGATATGGGCATTTTTACTCTATTTTTTCCATCTGTTTTCTTGTGTCTTTAGGCCTTTAGCTCTATTTTTAAACTCGTTCTTTATTCTGAAACCACTTGTTAATTCCTAAGTCATCTTTCAAAGTAAGAATAATGCCAGCTCCTTTGAGATACGTTATAAAGAGGAGATATAGCAACATTTTCCTCTCTTATTCCAATTCTGCTTTACAGATTTTGGAATCTAACACATTCAGGATGGCCGTAGACAGTATTTTGGATGGTTTAAACTTACTGTACATTGCAGAAGTTCACTTCAAAACCCCCTGTAAGATCATCAACCAAACTAGACATTATTATTATTATTTTATTGTCCATAATGAGTTACAATATTTAGTGGGTAAACAATGAATTGTTATCCTCAATTCCCCGCTGCCCTCCCCTCCCCAAACCGCTGGGTAACCTCCTCCATGGGTCGTCTGGATCAGTCCTTGTGACAGGGGACCCCAAACTAGACATTTTTAATAGAAGACATCCATTAGTGAGCAAGCCAACCTTCCTTCTTTTTAGGCACCTGGAAATTTAGAAAGTTTTCCCTTTTAATGAGTAAAAGTTTTCTTTCCTGCAACTGTTTGGATGTCCATTGATCTCAGCACTTTCATTTAATCTGCCTCATCGATTGCACTCCATTTACTGTTCTGTTAATTGTATGCTTCTCAAAATTCTGTCTTTCCAAAGTGTGAAAACTTTTTTTTAGTTAATCATAACTTATAATTTTCTATTATTCTCAGTGTTGTACATACTTAGTAGAGACCAGGTGTACACTCTTAATTAACAATGCATTGAAAATAATAGCCCAATGCTTGTATGTATGTAAATGTCTTCTTTACTGTGTGCACGTGTACACACATGCACACGCACATGCACACACTTATTTCAATCAATAATTCACATGCAGTAATAACAGTGCTAGTGATAGCCAGAGAAATTCAAAGCTTATTTAGTAGAAACTTTGTATGAACGCGTCATGTGTTGCTAACGACTCTTTTTTTTTCTTTTCAAAAATTCATTTATTTGCAAGCAGAGACAGACAGAGAAGAGAGACAGAGAAAGAATGGGTGTGCCAGGGTCTCCAGCCACTGCAAACAAACTCCAGATGCATGTGCCACTTTGTGCATCTGGCTTTATGTAGGTACTAGGGAATCAAACCCAGGTTGTTAGGCTTTGCAGACAAACGTGTTAACTGCTGAACCATCTCTACAGTCCCCCCAAATCCATCTTTTTATTCTACAGTTACTTCTTGGGTCATTGAAATAAACTCACCATCTTGAGCCCTTTCTCTACTCTTTCCCTCCTCTCTGCCCCCATTCCAATGAGGGCCATCCTCGGAATGCTGGAATGTTCCATGGGATGGACATGGAGGGCTGTGAGTTGTTCAAGCATCAGTCATTGGGTGGTGGGAGGATGCATTTGGATATTCCCCCTATTATGGCTCTTATACTATCTCTGCCCCCTCTTTTGCAAAATTCTCTGAGCCTTATTTATTTTTTGATTTTTCTAGGTAGGGTCTATCTCTAGTCCAGGCTGATCAGAAATTCACTCTGTAGTCTCAGGGTGGCCTTGAACTCACAGTGATCCTCCTACCTTTGCCTCCTGAGTGCTGGGATTAAAGGTGTGTGCCATCACACATGGCTTTATTTATTTATTTATTTGGTTGCATTGTTTTGTACTCCTTCCCTTTGTCCCTTCTACACTCTACTTCTCTCTGTCTTCCTCTGTCTCTTTTCTTCCTCACTTGATAGGGTTCCACATTGAATATATGGGGTCCAAGTTGCTACAATATTTAGTGCTTTTATTGATACAGGCCATCTTGATGGCTCATCAATCTCCTAGCTCTGCATCCCAGGTGCTAGAATTGCAGGCCCGTGCTAACACACCTAGCTTTCAGCTTCTTTCACCACGCTTTTATAATAAGGATTAATCCATTTTCTGCACGAAACTCCACCAGAAATCACGTTTCCTTAGTTCTTCATTGAAAACTTGTATAGGATAGTGTGTCAGCTCCAGGAGCTGGGCAGGAAGAGGAGACAGGAGTCAGGGACACAAGCCCCATGGTCCTCAGTTGCTCTACCACAGGCATAGTCTTGGGAAACTTTGGAAACTCCTTATGGCTCACTTTTCCATCTCGAAAATTGAGATAATAGTACCTATTTCACAGAGAGTTGAGCAGTAAATGAACTAATGTAGATAAAGTACACAGAACGCATATCTAGACTTCAATAAATGTTATTACTGCAAAAAGCTCTCACTAGCACCAGGAAGAGTCTTGTGGCTAAGGTAGTGTAGGAAATAGCTCTAATGACACCCCATAATCAGATTTACTTTTATTTATTTCCCACAAATCCACAGATCTTAATTTCCTTTAAGAGGAATTTCTGTGATTTTTCTTCTCAGTACATTGCAACAGCTTTACCACATGAGTTGTTTTTAAACATAAGTGTTTTTTTTTTTTTTGCTTTTCAAGGTAGGGTCTCCCTCTAGCCCAGGCTGACCTGGAATTCACTATGTAGTCTCAGGGTGGCTGTGGACTCATGATGATCCTCCTACTTCTGCCTTCCAAGTGCTGGGATTAAAGGCATGGATGCACCACCATGCCCAGCTTAAACATAAGTTTTAACATATTATTATTAATAGTATCAAATTGCCTAAGTAGTTTTCCTTCTCAATATGACCTTGATCTACTTCTCAATGCTAAAGACTTTTAAATCATAAATAAATTACCCCCATCAAAGATGTTTGATTCAATAAACCAGTAGTGATAAAATAACAATAGAACAATCTTATAATATAATAATATAATCTACTGTAGATATTAAGGTGCTTTGTTATTGAATATGCCCTGTCAAATGAAAACAGAGTAATTCAGTAATTCCTACCTGGTGATCCCAGTGAAAACTCAGAGTTAACCATACACCCATGTTTCCTTTTACCAGGAGAGACTGGCTATATTACACATAGGCAAATGGGAAATATGGCTTACTTCTCAGAAAAAAAGGGGGGGGGTTGAAAATGAAGACAAATAAAACTGGGTGTGGTAATGTAGAACCCAGCACATAGTGCGTTTAAAGTCATCCTGGCCTACAATAGAGCATATATATCTGTATCTATATATCTATATAGATATACATGTATCTATCTATATACATCAATATATACATAAATATATAGGTATATGTAATTATGAATAAATATTCAGACTGTCCAGGGGTCCAGGGAAAGGCACCATCAGCTGGTTCAGTCTGTAGAAGGCTATACAGGTGCGAAGTGAAAACTGGGTCTCTAACATCGTTGTTTTACTATTTTTATACTTTCGAGAAATCAAAAGTCGCCAGCAAACACTTCATGCCTCATATACACATCTGTGCATGTGGGCATCTTCCATATGGATGTGTATCATTACCAGAGGAAGATGTTTTCCAAAACGCTGCCTTACAAAGCGTAAGATTAAAGGAGCAAGTGATTAAACATTCAGCGACAGTAATTAGGACAATTTGTTTTTCCTAAGGCCTTCCTTTGACTTTTCAATCAACTTTAAATATCATTTGTCTGCAGGGAAGATTCATTTAAAATCTAGTTCCCCTGGAAAGATCTGGGGGTGCCTCTAAGCACCCACAAGCCAAAGCTGGCCATCCCAACCTGCCGAAGGAAGACAGTCCTGCCCCTGTGTCCACTCCTGGCTTCAAAGGGTTAACAGGAGGTGGACAAGTGCCCTATTGTCTTCCCGAAGGAAGGCCCAGTGGGCTCTTCAGGGGGAAGCTCAACAATGCGCTCAGCCAGGCTGTTCTGTCTAATTACTCAAACACAGGGATGCTGAGGAGGAATTAATGACAGTTGACAAGTGCAATTAATAATTACGTGAAGCCGGGTGTCCTGAACCAGGCAGATGACAATAATGGGGTAACTGTACATGGCTGTTCTCGTTCCTCGGCTGGTGGCTGGTGTGTGTGTGTGTGTGTGTGTGTGTGTGTGTGTGTGTGTGTGTGTGCATGTATGTGTGTGTGTGTGTGTGTGCATGTGTGTGTGCGTGTATGTTTGTGTCTGTGTGTTTGTGTGTGTGTGCTTGAACCTGTGCATGTGCATGTGCATTTATGTGTGTGCATGTGTGTATGTGTGTGTGTGTGCTCACGTGTGCATGTGTGTGTTTCAGGGAGAGGCTGTGGTGCATGGCCACATTTCATGCTGATGGGATGGAAACAGTAGTTCAGCTAGAGCTGGTTCTCTCTCTCTCTCTCTCTCTCTCTCTCTCTCTCTCTCTCTCTTTCTCTCTCTCTTCATTTCTCTCCCCGCTTCTCTCCTGCTCTCAGCTTTGCCAATTTGGTGAAAGAGAAGCAGTGTAACTTAAAACAAAACTTAACAGTAGGAGCCACAGTTCGCTCTTGCTATCAGCTGGAGACAAAGCTACTTAAAATTCTTGTTGGGCAACTGGAGGGAGAGAAGGCCAGGCCAGGCCTTGCAGAAGTGAGATTTCCATATCAAAGGGCAGGCCTTCGCCAGGAATGGTAATTAAACCTCCTGATTTCATCTACTTGGTCAAGTCCTGAAAGGGGAAGAAATTAGAGA
The DNA here is from genome assembly GCA_004024765.1 of Zapus hudsonius. Taxonomy (NCBI): domain Eukaryota; kingdom Metazoa; phylum Chordata; class Mammalia; order Rodentia; family Dipodidae; genus Zapus; species Zapus hudsonius. Next base: position 4,979 of record PVHP010018074.1, on the reverse strand, counting down.
GAGGAATGTCTCGGTCCCTTCAGAGGGCAGAGAGGAAAGCCCTAAATTAAATGAAAGTTGAGCTCCAAGGTGTGGATACTGTTCTTTCCCCTGACATCTTCGTTCTCTGCTGATTAGGAAGGATATGATGTCTGCTTCCATTGCATTGACCATACGTCTTGGGCTTCCCCACTTCACAGACAGGATCTGTTTTCATTATGCCACTCTCTTGGCAATGCTCTTTGGGGAAAAAGTTTGCATTCTGAGCAAAACTAATTTGCTTTGAAACGCTTAGTCACCCAAAGCCATAATCCAACTAGTTCAATTTTAAAAATGTTAACTTAATTTATTAACTTATTTAGAAAGAAGTTAATAAAAAGTTGTATTTTTCAAATGCTTAACATCTGCCATAAAAGGTATCTCTTCTTTCACTGGCTGCTGACACTATTTTACTGTGTCTTCTCCAACACCCCCTTCCCAAAGTCATTACTTTATGAAACAGTTATTTTAAGTTGAGGTGTGGAACTTACGTGCAGTTTCAAATTCATTAAATCGAGAAGGTCACTTATGTTCTGAGAAAGAAGGACTTGACATCTTTTTTCCTTCTTCGGGATGAGATGTTAAACTGAAACTTACCTCTCCAGTTATTAAGGATCACAGAGCTCCTTTGTTTCTGAAAGAGGAGAGATACCTGGCCAAACTCCAAGGCAGATAATCACATTGCACCCCTAATTCCCTGGTTGTTTAATTGGAAACAATTCCACTTTACACCCCTCCCCAGGTGCCTCTCCACTGCCTTGTGGTATCTTTCTCGCTTCTCAAGCAGCCCCTTCTCCTCCATCCTTAAATAACTGTTGGGTTTGGGGAAAGATAAAGGACCTAGCCATAAATTAGTATTGAGTTGCCCTTAAAAATACAACCAAATCATGTACCGATAACACTATTAAAACTCTCCAAGTTACGTCGGACCCAGCCTGTCTAGTAAGTGGAAAGCTGATTGTTTTCTTAACAAGAGTTAGTCCACCCATTCTCTAAGGCTATATTGGCACTTAATGAAGGGTTGATGCGGGACACCACATAGCATACTTGATTCTATGCCAACAAGTATTCAAATTACATAAAGAATGGATTTAGGACAAACACACGAAAGGTTCCATGGAGATTGTGACAATGGAAACTGTTCTCCCAGAAAGCACGGTGGAAGTCAGCCCTGTTCCTTTAGTCCTGGGTATTAGCTGCCTCTCTTATTGCTGTGACCAAATGACTGACAAAATCAGTTTAAGGGGCTGGGGAGATGGCTCAGTGGTCCAAGGCTCTTGCTTGCCTGACTGCCTGGGTTCAATTCCCCAGCACCCACATAAAGCCAGATGTCCAGAGTAGCATGTGTCCAGAGTCCCTTTGGCAGTGGTAGGGGGCACTGGTGTGCCCGTGCTTTCTCTCTTTCTCTGTCTCTTTAATAAATAAATAAATAAATAAATAAATAAATAAATAAATAAATAAAAATAAATAAATAAATAAATAATTTTGCAAAGCAACTTAAGGAGGAAGGTTTCATTTTGGCTTATAGGTGAGGTGACATTCCATCATGGGGTGTGAGGGTCCGGAGGGCATGGGGGCACAGGAGCCTGAGGTTGGTGGTGGTGTGCATTTCCTAGGGGCCAGCTGGTGCCCAGTCGTTCTCTTTTTTTATACATTTCAGACTCCAGCTCCTGTGGGTGCCACACATATTTGATGTGGATCATTCCACCTCAATTAGCCTGATTAATCAAGATAATACCCCTCCTCACACATGCCCAGAGTCTAGTTTTGAGGGTGATTCTAGGTGCTGTCTGGCTGTCAATCAAAATGAACCATCATCACACCTTGTTTCTTGTTTCTTCTTTCATCCATTGGAGATCAATACTGGTCAAGAACCAGCAGTGTCTTCTAGTTTATACTGAACCAGAAAGGAGGAGGACCAATGGGCCTTAATGAGCACTGTAAAACAGAAGGAAGGTTCTCCAAGTCCAAGTTAGGTTAGGAAAAGAGTAGGAGGTGTTGGTTGTAGATACATCTCCTGACTTCCTGTCACCCCTCTGAGGCTCTTGAATGTCACACAGCAATTAAGAATATTAAAGTTGGTGTGGTAACACTCACCTGATATTCCAGTACTCAGGAGCATGGAGCAAGTTGAGCTACATAGTGAGTGCAAGGCCGGCCTGGATTATAGTCTGAGCTATACTGTCTCAAAAAAAAAAAGACCCATAAATATAAAAAATAAGAATATTTAAAACTTGTGTCCTGATGAAAGTTGCAGGTCCCGTTTGGAGCAGAAGCATTCTGCAGGTACATTGATAATTAAGTTCCTGACCTAACAAAAAAGCTTAGCTGGGTCATCCTCAGGGGCCTGAGAAATTCCTCGAATGTTTTGGGGACCAAACCTAGATTCCTATATTTAATGAAGAAAACAATTTCAGGAATAGCTCATAGAAAGCAGAGTTGGGGTTTTAATAAAGATATGTTAATACAGACTTCAAGCATAAGGTTTAAGAGGAAGAGAAAAGGGTTAAGCAGAGGCTTAGTGGTTAAGGCACTTGTCTGCAAAGCCTAACAACCTGGGTTTGACTCCCCATTACCCAGGTCAAGACAGATGCACAAAGTGGCACATGTATCTTGAGTTCATTTGCGGTGGCTAGAAGGCCTGGCATGCCCATTCTCTCTCTGTTCTTGGAAATAAATAAATAAAATATAATTTTATTTTTATTTATTTATTTTTGGTTTTTCAAGGTAGGATCTCGCTCTAGCCCAGGCTGATCTGGAATTCACTATGTAGTCTCAGGCTGGCCTTAAATTCCCAGGGTTTCTCCTACCTCTGCCTCCCGAGTGCGTGCACCACCACACCCAGCTATATTTTATATATTTATTTATTTATTTGAGAGAGAGAGAGAGAGAGAGAGAGAGAGAGAGAGAGAGAGAGAGAGAGAGAGAGAGAGAGAATGGGCACACTAGGGCCTCCAGCCACTTGCAAACGAACTCCAGACACATTAAGCACCTTGTGCACCTGGCCTTCTGTAGGCACTGGGGAATCGAACTTGGGTCCTTCTGCTTTGCAGGCAAACATCTTAATCCCTGAGCCATCTCCCCAGCCCCTAAAATATTATTTTAAAAGAGGAAGAGAAAGAAAGTCAGACACACCATGGAGAATGGGTGTGCGCATCTCTGAGAGAGACTTGCACTCCAGTGTGTTTATAATAGTCAGAGAGAGGATTGGGTGAAATTGAAGTGTTACTTTTAAAGGGTTGCTAATAAGCCTAAATCGGGTCACAGGGACACAGATTATAGTTGATAAGATCATCTGGGATCTGGAGGATGTGTGGCCATTACTGCCACAGGCTCCTTTGAGAGCCTGTCTCTATGTGAAATAAATATTATTTCTATACCAGCATCCTTTGCAGCATGTGCTAACCGAGCTGGTGTGCTTGGTTCTAAGCTGGCCAGAGACTTTAATGTAACTGCACTTCACAATGGGGTTTCTCTCCCTTTCCATGTTCCCATGAGCCTCCCTGTCTTTCTAACTTGCCTCAGACAGCACCCAACCTCTCTAGCTCTGGCACTGCTAATGATAATTTTGATGGTGAATGTGGAGAATGAGGTAATAGCTCTTGAGTCAGTCACTCTCCAAAACACTTTATTTATGCTGAATCTGAATTTTTCCAAAAATAGTGAGGGCATTACTGTGGCCATCCCCAACATTTTCGAGCTGAGATATGTGAATTATGAGAGATAGACAATTTGCCCCAGAGTTAAATTAGGAACTGTAGAATTAAAATAACGTATCATTGATTAGCCTCCTTAAGAATTTAGACTACTCTTATTTTTCATATATATATATTATTGTCCATAATGAGTTACATTATTTAGTGGGCAAACAATGAGTTGTTATCCCCAATTCCCCGATGCCCCCTCCCCCATCCCCAATCAGCTGGATAACCTCCTCCATAGGTCAACTGGATCAGTCCTTGTGGCAGGGGACCCTGGATAGCCTAGTACTCAGCCCGGCTCTCCTGGTCCAAGTGTGTTGTTACTGATGGGTGCCATGCCTCTGGATCGTCTCCCCCATCATGGCTCTCACAATCTTTCCGCTCCCTCTTCCTGAGTTCCCTGAGTCGTGGTGGGTGAGTATTAAGGCTGCTTTAATGTTGTGAGCTTAGGGGTCTTTGTGTTGAAAATCATTGGTTTCTGTCTCACTGGCTTATCCTGTGTTGACTTATTTTTCCTCTCATACCTTAAACACACTTAAATACCATAGTATATAACAGAAATCGCAATACCACTTACTTGTAGGAAATTTGGGTTTTTCACAGTTTTATGAATTAGACCTTTCCGTTTTACTATCAAAAGACAAAATCCCTTAAATTTTTCAGTGTAAAGATCATATCACCTCTCTTTTCTGAGTTGCCTTCTGCAGATGTTTTCAGACTTTTATTATCATAAACGATATTTATATGGGAATCTCCCGTTCCTCTTTGGAACAATCCCTTTGCTTTTGCTTTATTTTTGTTTTGTTTTTCTCTCATCCTCTCTAATGACAGTTTAAAAACCTAAATGACTAGGAGGACTAACAGATAAAAAAAAGGATGGATGGGGTGTTTTATATCATTTCTAGTTCTGAGTTTTCCTGGATAGATCCTACATTGATAATGATAGTTAATCAGTTGAAGAAATATGAGACCTTAGAACCCTTCCCAGTGATCTGCCAGGTTACAGACTCAGAGAGTCCCGAGAGACACACAGGTATTTCTTCCCCCATTTCAATGAGTGGCTGAACAAGAATTCAAATGATATTTTTCTCCTACCAAAGTTTGTGTCTGACATGCTTGTTAGAGGAACACATGCTACCCCTCTCTTCTGGTTTCCTCTTTGTTCTCCTGTCTTTCTTCCTTCCCTGTCTCTATGTATCTCTCTTGTGTCCCTGCTCAAGTGAATCATTTTCTGCTATTGTGCTTAAAAAACTTGGCTGC
>PVHP010018073.1:0-33639 GCA_004024765.1 Zapus hudsonius | reverse complement strand
TCCTTTCCTTTCCTTTCCTTTCCTTTCCTTTCCTTTCCTTTCCTTTCCTTTCCTTTCCTTTCCTTTCCTTTCCTTTCCTTTCCTTTCCTTTCCTTTCCTTTCCTTTCCTTTCCTTTCCTTTCCTTTCCTTTCCTTTCCTTTCCTTTCCTTTCCTTTCCTTTCCTTTCCTTTCCTTTCCTTTCCTTTCCTTTCCTTTCCCACACTGTACTCTTTAGAAGGAAGTCATGAATGGGGAATGTCTGCGTGTCTAAACCTACCCCTACCCACGTCATTTACCAAAGAGCACAATTTGACAGACACATAGTAATTTCTAACACTTATCAATCTTGCCAGTTTGGACTTGGGTTCGTCCTTGCTGCATTTATTTCTTATTTGGTGACTGTAGCACGTCGCCCTTCAATGCGGATCTGTGTTTTGACTTCTTTAGTAAAGACAACATTATTCAGTACTTTCTACGTTCTAGGCACTGTGCTAAGGGCTCCCCATGTCTCCCTTCGTCACACCTGACCCCGTGATGACTGTGGCATTGCTTCTTCAGGTCACAGATGAAAAGTGATGTGTGGCAGTGGAGACAGTTACAGTCACCAGCCAGCAGCAAGTGGCTGAGCTGGGATTCCATCCTCGTCTACAATCTCAGGGCTTAGCACTAACCCCACTTCACAAGCCAAACTATGGCCTCCACATGCACACACATATGTACATGCATACACATGCAAACATGCATCAACCCACACATGACATGTAAAAAAGGAAAGAAGGGAGGAGGGAAGATGAGTGTGCCCATGTGTGTGTGTGTAGCTATGCCATTACACACTGGGATGGTTTGGGGAGGAGGCATGTGTGAGCTTTGAGGTGAAAACATCCTATACTTGCCAGTGTGCTGAGGCTGGGCTGCCAGCCTCCAGCTCTAGGGAGAGCGCAGACTTTGAAGGTTGGACAGAGCTGGTCTGCAGCTCCACTCCTTCGCTACCAGTGAACACCATCACATTACAAAGAAAGGGCCCTAGTTCAAAGCCCCAAGCACAGAAGGTATTCTGTTAGGGGCCTGACTGGGTTAATAAGAGAAAGACTCTGTTCCCCCAAACAAAGGGTTAACAGATCAGCAGCAGCCATTGATCAGGGAAGGCAAAGGACGGGGGTGGGGAGCTGCCAGCATCCTCTGAAACTCCAAGAACACAGTCAGCCACCTGTGAGGTCTGAAGGCAGGAGACTCAGCCAGGGGAAGCCGAGGGACCCACCAACCCAAACCACATTTGTTTTATCAACCCATCTCTTATCCATGATCGGGTTATGGAGATGAGCCAAGTACACGCTCATCTCCAGGGTCAAAGTCTAGTAAGGGAGATGGCTACGGAAGAGAAACCAAAATGTGATGTCATAGAGATTATAGAGGCAAAGTGTACGTAGTAGTCTCTCCTTATCCATGCTTTCACATTCCATGTTTCCGTTGTCTGTGGTTGACTATAATCTGCAAATCCTAAGTGCAGGATTTCATAAAGAAATCATCCATCAGCTCTAACGTGCATACCGTTCTGCACAGAGGATGAGATTTTGTGTTGTCCTTGTTTATCTTGCCGGGGATCTCTGTCTAGTATCTGCCCGTAGTATGCACTACCCACCCGTTAAGTGAAGTGATTATGTCCAAGTAATCATTAATTTAATAGCTCCAAAGTGCAACGCTGGTGATGCTGGCAATATGGATATGCCAAAGAGAGGCTGTGAAGACTTGAATTATCTCACGTCTTCACAAGAAGGATGAGTGCAGTGAATGAGATATTTTGAAAGAGGAAGAAATCATGTTCATATCACTTTTATCACAGTATGTAACAATCATTCCATTATTAATTATTGCTGCTAATCTCTTTCTCTTACTGTGATTAATTTATAAATTATATATATATAAAATACATACATATATATATATATATATATATATATGAAAAAATATACAGAGAGTTCAGTACTATTGTGGTTTCAGGCATCCTCTGGTGTTTTTTGCAAATCTCCTGTGGAGAAGACAGGACTACAGCTCTGCATGAGAACTGTGCAGATCAGTTCTTACCTTATGGAGCCTGGAGGGAAATGGCCCTGAGCAGTTAGCAAGGGAGGCCTGGAAGGTAGAGTTAAGCATTGAGTCAGAGGAAGAGGGAGGGAGCAGCTCCCCAGGAAGGGGCTCAGCTCGGGCAAAGGCTGGGTGTAAAAATGTGTAACTCTCAGAAGACAGGAAGGAGTCCTATTAGGCTGCAGGGATACTGTGACAAAATGCCATAGACTTAACAGAAATTAATTTCCTCATGATTCTGGAGATGGCCACCTTCTTTCTCTCTGTGTCCTCATGTGGTCTCTTCCCTGTATGTCTGCATCCCTCGTGTCTCTGTGTATATGAATTTCCTTGTTGTATCTGACACTAATCAGTTTGGATGAGGGCCACTCCAATGGTTCCATTTAACTCAGTCCTGTGTGAAAGGCCCTTTCTCCAAATCTAGTGACATTCTTAAGGACTGGGGCCTAGGGCTTCAACATATGAATTTGGGGGACTATAAGTGAACCCCTGACTAGAAGTGACTGAAAGAGAGAAATGGGCCTGAGTGATCGTGATGGAGCAGAGTTCGACGAGGAAAGACCTTGGTGATCAGGACTGGGTTTCGTACTTTAGGACTTAAAGGTGCAGGCTGTTGGTTTTGGCTTTGGGAAGCCCATTGTAAAGCTGTGAACCCCATTTTCATATCCTACATGCTCTGCTGTTTTGGGAGATGTGTGTGATCTCTTAGGCTTATAGCCTCTAAGGCTGCTCACTGGTGTCAAACCCCAAGGAAGTGTCACTACTGGCCCTTTGGGCTGTATGGGATCCTTGCCCAGTAGGGTGGGTCCTGTAAACTTATCAAGTGGGAAACACGCATACATGCATGCTTTCCAGAAACTCCCCCTTAGTGAAGCTACAGAAAGCCCACAATGAGCTGTGTGATGGGCAATGGAGAGGCAGGCACAGGGAGAGCAAGAGAAAGACCAAGTAGCAGCCTGCTGCTTGAACATGACTCTCTGCACACACATCAGAGGAGCCTGGTCCTAGCAGTGGCCTTTGGCTGTGCTGGGCAGGGAGCCAGGAGGTCTGAGAGCCCTCACTGCTGTCCTTGGTTCACATATATGTCCCTCTACTTTGCTGCTTACTGTTTTTCTCTTGCATAAAATGAGGGTCACACTAGCATCTCTAAGGGCCTGGCCCTTCCGGTACATTTAGATTCTGCAACCCAGAGGAAGTGGAGGGGGGGAGCACATTTCTGCTCCATTCCATTCCCCAGGGAGACCTGCTCCACACTCCATCCCCTGCCAGAGTGAAGAGGCCTGGGAATCTGTTTTCTTAGGGCATGTAAGGCTGGCCTGAGGCCACGATAGAGAGAGGTATGCTGACTCTTATTTATTATTATTATTTTATTAATTAGAAACTTTGTATGGACACATCATGTGCTGGTACTATTCCCTCCTCCCTGCCCCCATTCCACTGAGGGCCCTCTTCAGTGGGGTTGCTGGTATTCACCATAGGGTTATGGGTTATGAGCTGTGAGAACAGAAGTCAGTCATTGGGGAGTGGGGATAGTGCCTCTGGATACTCCTTCACACCATATGGCTCTCATAATCTTTTGACCCCTTCTTCTGAAAAATTCTTCAAACCTACTTTAGTGTTGAGCTCTCAGCAACTTCTGGATTCCTGCTTTGGTATGTTTTGAGTGTCCTCAGTGTCTACGACCATCACGCTGGCACAGGTTGTCAGGCTCGCCATGGGGGCAGCACTCTTGCTTAACTAGCCAATTCCTCTGTGGCTTTACCTGGACCTTCGCTGATGCGTGAGAAATGACTCTTTTCAATCTTTTAAATAATTCTCTGCTGGGGATTGATCCCAGGACCTTGCACATGCTAGGCAAGTGCTGAGCTATATCCTAAGCCTTAAACATTATTTTATTGAGACTTAAAATTCATAATGTAAGTCACTGCACAAGTTTTAAGTGCAGAGATTGATTAATTTTTTTTACTTGTATGTGTGTAAGTGTGGATGTGTATGATATGTGTGCATGTGTATATGTAAGTATGGATGTGTATATATGTGTGCATGTGTATATATTCAAGTGTGGATGTCTATGATATGTGTGTATGTATGGATATGTATAAAATGTGTATATGTACATGTAAGTATGTGCATGATGTATGTGCATGTGTGAATGTGTATGACATGTTTGCATGTGTTTATGTAAGTGTGGTTGTGTTCTGGGTATTTACTCAAGACTCCACATCAACATATTGCAGAAATGCTTGCACATCTATGTTTATTGTGCAATAGCTGAGTTAAGGACCAAACCTAGGTGTCCAACCACAGAGGAATGGGAGCACTGATGATGGCCAGAGAGTAGCCGTCACCCCTAAAGCGCACTTTGGATGCTGGAGGTTGCAGGGCACTGCTTCTGGTTTTAACCTTTGTGAGTCTTGCATACAGGAATGGAGGCGCTTGAGATGGCTTTTTCCTCAAACAGGTGTACAAAGTAGAGTTTGATTTATATTTTAAAAGCAGATGTTTTTTAGATGCTGAACCCAGTGAGGATGCTGGAGATTGAACCCAGGCAAGGACTCTGTTACATTCTCAGCCCTAGAAAACTATGATTTTTATGACGTCATCAAAACAGAAGAGACTAGTTGTAAAGAAGAAGGGATTAGTGGAGAGGAGACTTGGGAGGGAGAAAAGGAAGGGTGGTGGAAGGGGATTATGATCATGGTATATTGTTGATAGTTATGGAAATTTTCAATAAAAAGTAATAAAAATATTATTTTGAGGGTGCTGAAGAGATGGCTCAGCAGCTAAAGGCATTTGCTTGCAAAGCCTGACAGCCCAGGTTTGATTTCCCCAGTACTCATGTAAAGCCAGATACACTAAGTGACACATGCATCTGGAATTTATTTATAGTGTAGGAGGCCCTGGCACATCCTCTATCTCTCCCTCTATGTCAAACAAACAAAGAAATAAATAAATATTTTTCAAAAATATTATTCTGAGACAGAATGTTGTTAAGTTGTCCAGGCTGGCCTTGAACTTGCTATGTAACCCAGACAGGATACAAACTTGCAGCGGTCCTGCCTTGCCTTCCTGAGCAACTGGGAGTACAGGCCTGTGCTATCACACCTGGTGGCTTCATTCCTTTTCATTGCCAAATAATATTCAGTGATGTGACTAGACTACATTTTATTTGGTGGCTGTTTGGGCTGCTTTCACTTCTTGGCTCTTAATAATATTTCATAAAATTTGTGTGTATGTTTATATGTGGACATGTGTTTTGGTTTCTTTTAGGCATATACCTAGGAGTAGGATTTCTGGGTCATATAATAAGTGTGGCTTTACTCTTTTGCTGTAACTAAAGACTGTTTTCCAAGCAGTTACATTCATTTCCCATCCTACCATCAGTTTCCAGTGTTCCGAGTTCCCTGCACCCTCACCAACATCTGTACTTCTGATTCTAAACAATCTCCTGGGTACGAATTGGACAGCTTTGCTTTGCATTCCCATGATGGCTAAGGCTCACCTTTCCAGATTTGCTTCCTGGTATGTCTTCTTTGGAGAAGTGCCTGTTGACGTTCTTTGCTGATTTTTCTTTTCCTTGTTGTGTTCTAAGTTCCTTTTGCTCTCGATACAAGTCCCTCGTGCTGGTTTACTTTTAAGGATATTTAGGAAAGGACATTTCATCACTTCCTGGTTCCTGTGTTTACTGGCTAGAGAATTGCATCAGAAACTAAACATTGGCTTGTCCACAAGGCATAGCTGACACTCTTTGGAGTCAACAACCCACACACATTCCTGGTGCTGGTGAGAACAGACAGGCTCCTTCTGTTCCCATTTTCCCTTTCTCTCTCTTTTCTCCAGCTTCCCCTGAGTCAGATGGTTGGTTTCAGGTGGTGCAGAGTACTGGAACCTACTACCAGCCTTACCTCCTGGAGGATTTTTTTCCATGCCCACATACTTCGCCTACCCCCACCCCAAGTTGAAAATGTCTTCTTCCTTTCCCTTCTCCCCTTCCACTTTTTTCTTTTGAAAACCACGGTGCTGAAAAACCCTTCTTTCTATGTATGTGTGTGCACATGCGTGTGCACATGGAGTATGCAGAGCTTTCTCCTCAGCCCTGAAAAATTTTGAGAGTAACCCTGGTATGGCAAGACACAGCCCCTGGGTGGCAGCAAAACGGAGAGGAAGGCCTTGGGGAGCTGCAGCCAGCACTAATTTTTAAACAAAGGAAGGAACATGCCCTTCTCACAGGCAGTAGTTGCCTGTGAAGCCAGGGTAGTGATCAGATTGTTCTATGACTGAGGCCAAAGTCCAAAGACAGTGAGACATGATCATGCCCGAGGGAGGAAGGAAGGAAGGGATAGTGGCCTCTTTTGGTCTCTAAAAAAGACCTTATCAGCATAGTTCACTGTTTATTTAGCTCTAATGTCTTAACCAGGTCTGGTGGTAAGCATTTACTATTCCTTATCCATTCCAATTCCAACTGTACCTTTGACACTTAGGTACAATATATCCTTAGGTACCAAAGAAGAAAGTGAGCCCAAAAAGAGTCCCTTGCCAGGTATCTACTAGGAAGCAGGTGGTAGAACTGGGATTAAAACCCAGGCTGTCTGCCTTGAACACCCACACTCTTAGACTCCTCTTTCTTGATGTGCAGAGCACCCTGGTTCTGGAATCCAAAGGCAACTGATGCTCACTTTTGCATTGCCAGCTTCCATAGAAATTTCCATGGGAGGCAGCTGAGCTGCAGAAAAGGAGTCCTGAGCAGAAATCAGAACACAGCACCAAGAAATGCTCTGGCACGCATGGGTTTTGTGTGACTTCAGTCAATGACTTCACCCTTCCCTGCGTTTCCTTACCGTACAAAGGAGATAGCCTGCCTGCGTCACAGGGTGATTTGTGATTGTGAGGCCAGATGAGATTGTGGCTGGGAGTATGATTTGTAAACTCTCAAGTTTGAAAAGTCAGAGGTTGTTATTTTTATTACATTGTTCACTAAATTCAGGTCAAATCCTGTAATTAACATCTCAAACTTAGATAACCAGAGTTCTGAGACTTAGCCAAGACAATCAGGATTGTCTCATTTCTCCTGAGCAATTTTCTAGACAATAGAAATGTGGCACCACCCGAGCATTGGTTTTTGGAGTGAGCAAGTGTGTGTGTGTGTGTTTGTGTGTGTGCATGTGCACACGTGTGCATATTTATGTGTGTATGCATGGGGATGCAGGTTCAGGCATGGAGGCCAGAGTTGACATCAGGTGGCTTCTTTGACTACTCTTCATTGTATTGGCCTGGGCAGGGTATCTCTCTTGAGTCCCCAGCTCACTAACTCATCTTGTAAGCTAGCCAGCTTGCCTTGGGGATTCCTGGTCTCTGCCATCCAAATGCTGGGATTTTGGGTGGACTACCAGATACATATGGCATTTACATGGGTGCTGGGAATTTAAACTCTGGTCCTCACACTTGCCTGGAATGCACTTTATCCACTGAGTCATCTTCCTAGCCTTGAGGGTTTTTTTCTTGTGTGTTTGTGCGTGTATACATGCTTGTATGTGTGCAGGTGTATGTGTGTGCCCGTGGAGGCATTGTGTCTTCCTCGATCACTCTCTACCTTGTTTTTTATTTTGTTTAACTTTTTCATTGATAACTTCTATAAATACAGACAATACACCACAATCATAATTTCCTCTCACCACTCTCCTTTTCCCTCCTAAGTCTCCCCCCACTTGCCAACTGAAATCCTTTCTTTCTTTCTAACTAGTCTCTCTTCTATTTTGATGTCATTATTTTCCCTTCTTATTTTGCAGGTTTTATGTAGGTATTGTCAGCCACTGTGAGGCCATGAATGCAATGGCCACTTAATGTCTGGCAGACAGCACTGTAATACAGCACTCCTCCCCTTTCTTTGGCTCTTACATTCTTTCTGCCACCTCTTCTGCAATGGTCCCTGAACCTTGGAGGGTGTGATAGAGATGCCTCACTTAGTGCTGAATACTCCACTCTCATGTCTAAGCACGTTGGTGAGTTTTTAAAAAATTTTTTTTTTTTTTGAGTTAAGGTCTCACTTTAGCCTAGGCTGTCCTGGTACTCACTGTAGTCTCAGGGTGGCCTTGAACTCACAGCAATACTCCTACCTCTGCCTCCCGAGTGCTGGGATTAAAGGTGTGCTCCACTACACCCAGCGTGAATTCTGAGTCACCTCAGTGGTCACCACCATCAGAAAAGAGAAGCTTCTCTAACCAAAAGTGAGAGTGGCTTTAATATATGGGCATAAATGTAAGTATTTAGAAGGCAGTTTGTTCACCTTGCTTTTGAGACAAGGTCTCTGTCTGAACCAGGAGATCATGATTCACTGATAGCCAGCAAACCCCAGGGAACCCCAGTCTCTGCCTCTACAACGCTGGAATTACAGGTGTGTGACATTATGCCTGTATTGTACATAGGTACTGAGGATCTGAACTCAGGTCCTCCCCACAGCGAGCACTTTACCAACTGAACTACCTCCCAGGCTTTGCATGTAGGAGTTTTTAATCTCAGAATCTTATCAGTTCCTTTCTGGTCCTCAACCAACCTAGAGCTTAGCCTTACCTGCCCTGCCTTTATCGGTCCCAACCAAGTCTAACCTTCTTCTTGGCTGTGACAGGTGCCATATAGTTCCTTGGGGAGAGAAAGGATGTGTTCATCAAATGTCCACATATGTGTCGGTGAGGACAGCAAAGTGTGAGCAGATAAGACATGTCACCTCAAGGCTAGGCAGCTAGGAGCCAGTGTTCTTCCATCTTTCTCTTCCGCTGAAGGCCATCTATGAATAGAACCCAGTTGCTTGTCTCCCATCAGTCTGTGAAGTGAGAAAAAAAAAAGTGTAGTGCTGGAAGGCATTACATGAGCAGCCAGGGTAAAGTGGCCAGCGATATTCTGAGAAAGCAGGGGACAGATTATAGCACCGACTGATGTTATGAGAACCCAGAGGACACTGCTATACAGCAGCGAGCAGCGAGCAGCAAGCCAAGAAGTGCTCATCTGTGCAATAGTGGTGCTTAACCTAGGTGGGTAATCAATGACTTACTGATTGGCTAAGAGATCCACTCAGATGCAAGGAACCCTTAGCTGGAACTGGGATCCAAGACAAATTCTTATAGGGTCCAAGAACCTGGACTCCAAGGGGAAGCCATCACTAACCATGGGCCTACAGAGAGGCCACACCCATTAGAATCTCATCAAATTAACAATGGTGGACTCATTTAACCTACACTGATCTCACTCTTTTGGAGATTCTGTTTGTATTTTTCAGAAGGCAGTGAGAGCTGTGGACAACCCAATTCCACCAACAAGACCTGAGATGATGGTTGACACCCAGGCAGGAGATGAATCACTCCTAATTCATCAGTTAAGGCCAAAATGAAACCTTTGAGGAAGTGGTGAGATGAGCAAGAGAGCTGCCTCCACAGCAAGTCAGATAACTTACAAAAGGGTAATGGAGACCAACACCCAGGAAACCCAAAATAGTCCAAAGCAAAAATCCAGAGTCTCTTAAGAGCTCAACAGTAAAACAGATTTAAAACTCATCCACCATGGCTCAGGGAACTTTGTGGAAGAGGGGGCAGAAAGATTGTAAGAGCCATGGTGGGGGAGAATATCCAGGGACATTGCCCCCTCAACAACAACAACAACAACACACACAAAACTGGCTACTGCTTGTACAATTCATAACCTCCCATCCCATAGACCATTCCAGAAATCCCACTGAAAAGGGCCCTCAGCAGGTTGGGGGCAGGGAGGAGGAAAATGGGGTTCTCATCACAAGGCTGGCTCATAGAGTGTTTCTAATTAATAACAATAAGTTAAAAAAAAACAAACAATCTTTGCTGTAATGAAGGACTGAGGTTCGGGCATTTGTTTGTGCAGAGTGTAGCCTGGCATTACTTTGCCAAATATATTTCCTGCTACTATGCTATGCAGAAGGAAGGAGGGATGACCATATTGCAGGCAGAGCAGATGAGCAAGGATTTGGCTGGTGAAGGGAGAATAAGAAGCTAGACTATGGCGCTGACTTGCTTTGTTCACAGGGCTGTGGGCATCCCGTCTTGCTGCTGACTGGTTGCTATGTGCTTTGGACAAGTGACACTCTGAGACTTGGTTTCCTCCCTGTAAACAAATCATGGCACTAGAGTGTGGAGTTGTGAAGATGAAATGAATGCTTAACTTAGTACATAAAATAGGGCAAGAGAGAGAGAGAGAGAGAGAGAGAGAGAGAGAGAGAGAGAGAGAGAGAGAGAGAGACAAACACAGAGAGGGAATGAGTCGATATGGGCACACCAGGGCCTCCTGATACTGCAGATGAACTCCAGTCCCAAGGGCCAATTTGTGCATCTGGCTTCATGTGAGTACTGGGGAATCGAACCTAGGCCTTTAGGTTTTGCAAGCAAGTGCCTTTAATCACTGAGCCATCGCTCTAGCCCCCAGTTATACTTAAGATTGGGGGAAGATGGAACACTCCTTTCAGTACAAGGAAAGATGCCTTTTTATCCCTATAGTATTGAGGAGCCTAGGACAGTAAATATTAGAAGACCAAGACTTTAGAAGACAATATGGTGTTCCGAGGGCACCCAGAGCTAATTCACCCACCTCTCCATCCATTCATCCATCCACTCATCCATCCATCTATCCATCCATCCATCCATCCACCCACCCACTCATCCATCCATCCATCCATCTATCCATCCATCCATCCATCCATTCATCCATCCACCCACTCATCCATTCATCCATCCACCCACTCATCCATCCATCCATCCCCCCACCCACCCACCCATCCATCCATCCATCCATCCATCCACTCACTCATCCATCCATCCATCCCACTAATCTAACAAATCAAAAAATAATAACTATCCTTTTCTGAATCTGTGAGGGAGACTGACCAATGGCACCTGAGCAGGATGATTGGAAAAGGCCTTTTACGACACTACTGTCCCTCTAACAGGATCTAGAAAAACCCAGGAAAGTCAGGAAGGGGCCACGACAGGGCCAGTGACACAGATAGGAAGGGCTGCAGCAGGAAGCCAGTCTCCAGGCTAAGTACTTCTTCATGGGACGACACTCCCTGTATGAGGAGCTGGGTGTGGATGGGTGGGGAGCATCTCAATCCCATAGATCCATAGTCCCTGGTTTCCACTCATGGGCTTCTGGGCTTGTGTAGGGAGAGCAGGATGTTTGGAAG
The DNA here is from genome assembly GCA_004024765.1 of Zapus hudsonius. NCBI lineage: Eukaryota > Metazoa > Chordata > Mammalia > Rodentia > Dipodidae > Zapus > Zapus hudsonius. Next base: position 22,378 of record PVHP010018073.1, on the reverse strand, counting down.
CCAGGCTCTGCTTTGTTCAAGTGTGGCCTCAACTCTGCAGAGTGGGAAGTTCCACCAGATCTTTGCAGTGTCATTTCTAGCAGCTTCTTCAGAGCACTAGCAGCACCAGTGGACAGAGTTGTAAGGACTGGCCAGAGTGAGAATGGTGGGCTTTGCCTAGTCTCCATTGCTGCCTCCTGGTTCCTGAGCCCACCTTCCCTACTTAGCAGGCCTGATTCCACCTTCAGCTCCAGGGGGAGGAGGGTGGTCTAGACCTGACAAATCACATGTCAGATGTTCCAGGCCACCATGGATGGCTCAGAGGTGACCAGATTGGTCTAGCGGGAATCTATGTGTGAACTTTTGTTTTGTCACTTGGACTCACAGCTGGGAGGATTCAGGCCTGGAGCCATTGGAAGCTAGGAAGGAGAGGTAGAACATCTGCCTAAGGGGAGGCTACACAATGCAGTGATGGAGGGAAGCTGCATCCTGGTGGCATTGTGTGCGAGCCCGAGATCCAAGCATCTACCATTTTCCATATCTTGTAGTTATCACAACTGGATATTGGTCTTTGACCTCAAGCAGCTGATAAGCTGGTGGCAGCAAGGACATCTGCCTTTTCGAGTCAATCTGTGGAAAGAAGGACGAGATATGGTGTGGTACAGACGAGATGGCTCAGCTGTTAAAGTTATTGCTTGCAAACCATAATAGCTCTGTGTTTGAACTGAATCTGAAAGGATACATGAGTGAATGGTAGGTGAGGAAGAGGAAGAAACATTGAAAAGGAAAAGATGCATGAAGGAGCGTGTGGTCTCAGGAGCACTGGAGAGGCTGTGTGCCTGGAGAGCAGGCAGCACCGTGGGCCAGTCCATCCAGGACTTTGTTGGTGCAGATAGGAATCGTGACATTCCCTTGTTGCTTCTTGCCCTGTCCTTAGTCTGTTGAAATATGTCTGGGCTGGGAAGATGGCTCAGCCTTCAAAGACAGCTGGCCCAGGTCCAATTCCTAAGCCACCCATGTAAGCCATGTTGTTTTTTTAAAAAAAAAAAAAGAAAGAAAGGAGGAGGAACAGGTTTGCTGGTCTGCTGGTCTTATGCTGCAAGGAGCAGAGAGCGGAGAGCACTCCTGCTGTCAGCCCCAAGGCATGGGCTGGGCTGGGAAGAGGTGCCAATCCTGGTGGTGGGTGGAGGCGTGTCCAGCTGGCTCACAGGGCGCAGACCCCTTCCATGCCCTCCAAGGCCCGGGATGGAGGGGACCGTGGGGAGGGAGGGAGCTGATATGCTCTGAGCAGCTGTGGCAGTGGCGGCAGCGGGGGACCCTAAACTGGGCACCAATGGAGGCATGCCCATGGGCCTGAGAGCCCGGGGACCTGAGAGCCCGGGGAAGTGTTACAGCTCTGTGTGTGTGTTCAGCTCATCTCTCCAGAGAGAATAACGGGCATAGACCGGGGAAAAGACATAGCAAAAATCCCATGACAAATAATCCCATTTTATTATAGCAGCATCGTGAGTTAAATAGAAATTGAGGAGGAGGGAGGGAAAGAAATGGGAAATGAGGATTGGCAGAAATCAGCAACCTGTGAATACCTGCTTTACATGTGGACGTGAGCTTGGGCACGTATCAGATGGTGGGGGTAGAGGAACTGCCACCTTCTAGGCACAGCTGGGGTGCGAACCTGGGTCTATGTGGCATGCTTTTTTTGGGGTTAATCTCAGAGTTGAGGGTGGAGATAGGGAAATGCCTACCCGGTTAGCCACCGGGGTTTCTGACCTATTCTTCAACACCCTCTTAACTCTTTGTTCTCCGTGCCCTCCTTAAGCAATACCAACAAGCCAGATGCAAAAAGTGGCCCAAGCATCTAGTGTTTGTTTCTGGCAGCAAGAGTCCCTGGTGTGCCTCCCTCCCCACCATACAAATGTGCAAATAAATAAATAAATAAATTTAAAATATTACAAAATAAAGCATATCTTCTTAAAACCTATCTTCCTAACTCCTCTCCCTCCAAGTAGTATTGCAATTAGCTATTACAAAACAAACAAACAAACTAGTTACCCCCAACTTGACTAGCTTAAAGCAACACCAATTTATTCTTCCTCAAGATTCTGTGGGTAAGGAGTTTGTGCAGCACTCAGCTGGACAGTTCTGTTCTTTCCACTCAGGGGTGTGTGTGTGTGTGTGTGTGTGTGTGTGTGTGTGTGTGTGTGTGTGAGAGAGAGAGAGAGAGAGAGAGAGAGAGAGAGAGAGAGAGAGAGAGAGAGAGACTGACAGATAGACAGGTGGACAGAGAGCCAGAGAAAGTTAGGGCAGAGACAGAGACTTTTCTATGCAGAGAAAAGATTTGTTATTCACGTTCATCATCAAACGTGTAGAATGGGTCATCTGCTGTTGAATGGAGAAGTTAGGACTCACTATCTTCCTGTCATAGCTCATTCACTTCAGATACTTTTCAAATCACATGAGTGTCATTTTTCTTATCCATAAAATTGGATAATAACACTTGGTTGGTAGGCTTGTGGAGATAGGACAGTCAGTAAATTACAATGATTAATAATCTTCATTTCTGCTTGGACACAAGTGATGGAGGGAGAGAGAGGCCCTGGAAACAAAGGGGTTTTGGTCATCTTTTTACTTCCTCCTCCTGTCCTGAGATGTGGTCCTGACTGAGATGGGAATAAGTGTTCTTGCCCACTGAGTTGGTGTGGTGATGGCAGTGTGTGTGTGTGTGTGTGTGTGTGTGTGTGTGTGTGTGTGTGTGTGTACAGATGTGATGTGCTTGCAGGCTCATGGAAGCCTGAGGAGAACATTGGGTGCCCTTCCTCTATCACTCATCTGTCTACTTCCTTGAGACAGAGTCTCTCTCTGAACACAAAGCTGTGGCTTTCATGAGCCTCATTGCTTCTCTCGGTCCCTGCTCCCCACAGGTCTGGGGTTATATATGTATGGCCACCAATGCTTAGTTCTTTATGTGGGTCCTAAGGAATAGAACTCAGGGAGTCTCAGGACTGCTCAGGCTTCATGCCTGCAGCAAATATTCTTATATGCTGAGCTATCTCCCTAGATCCAAATTTTAATTAATTAAAATTTAACTATGGGGGCTGGAGAGATGGCTCAGCAGTTAAGGCATTTGCTTCCAGTGCTTAAGGCCCTGGGTTCAATTCCCCAGGACCCACATAAGCCAGACCCACAAGGTGGTGGTCCTGGTGTGCTCTCTCTCTCTCTCTCTCTCTCTCTCTCTCTCTCTCTCTCTCTCTCTCTCTCTCTCTCTCCCTCTCTCTCTTTGCTCTTTGTATCTCTGCTTGAAAATGAATAAATAAAATATTTTAAAAAAATTAGCTATGGTTTTGGTGCTGGCAGTTGATTATAGGTCCTGGAACATGATAAGCACATACTATACCACTGAGCTACAACCTAATCCCTCATAAATTAATAATTATGTATCATTTTTATGTGCATTTGTGTGCATATGGGTATGGATGTGTGCATGTGGAGGCCAGAGGATACCCTCAAGTACCTACTTATTTTTTTATTTTTTTTTTTTTGAGAAAGGCTCTCTTATTGTCTTGAAACTCACCAAATAGGCTTGACTAGTGGCCAACTAGCCCTGGGAATCTGGCCTTCTCTGCCTCCCCAGTGCAGGATTATAAACTCACCAGCTTTCTTTTTGAAAATTTATTTATTGTTAGTAATTAGACACACAGTATGAACAAGTCTTGTGTTGGTACTCCCATATCCCTTCTCCCTGGCCTCAACCCACTGAGGGCCTGCCTCTATGGGATTGCTGGAATGGTCCATGGGTTTGGGGGTTATGAATTGAGCCTATTTGTGTGTGTGTGTGTGTGTGTGTGTGTGTGTGTGTGTGTGTGTGTGTGTGTTGTTGAGGGGGGCAATGCCTCTGGATATTCTCCCCCACCACGGCTCCTACCATCTTTCTGCCACCTCTTTCACAAATTTCCCTGAGTCATGCTGGGTGAGCTTTAAGTCTGCTTTATTGTTGAGCTCTTAAGAGTCTCTGGATTCTGCTTTGGACTTTTGGACTATTTTGGGCATTGTTGGTATCTGTCTCTGTCACCCTTCCATTTGTTATCTGATTTGCTGTGGAGGTGGCTCTTTTGCTCATCTCACCACTTCCTTAAAGGTTTCGTTAGGGCTCTGGATTGTTTTTTTTGATGTAAGGTCTAGCCCAGGCTGACCTGAAATTCACTATATAGTCTCAGGGTGGCATCGAACTCTTGATGATCCTCCTATGTCTGCCTCCTGAGTGTTGGGATTAAAGGTGTGTGCCACCACGTCCAGCTGGATGGTTTTTAAAGTGGGTTATGGGGATCAAATTCAGCTCCTTATGCCTTCAAGGCAAGCACTTTAGTAGTGACTGAGTCCTAATGGATTGGAATTTAAATTCAGATGGCTCCGTGTGGCTTGTGTGTACTGTGCTGGAGGGCACAGTGCTCCTTTCTTATGTGCTGAGTGTGAGACAGCATAACCCTGAGAAGGCATAGATGGTGGAGATAGGTCAGTAAACTGCAATGATTAATTTCTGAATGATTAATAATCATTGCAGATTATTTGTGCAGATACATACAGCTTTCAGCCACAGAGCGAGGGCCCCTCGTCAATGCCCTGAGGATTAGCACCAGGCTTCTAGCCATTCCTGGCTTTTCTCTGTTAAACTCACTAAGAGATGGCCTTCGCTGTCCTTTCTGGAGAGAAGACAGAGGGTAAGGCTTTTATGATGGTGGGGGCTGGGCTCCCACTCTCCTCATCAGTGACAGCAAGGCTGTGTTCTTCCCCATTCTCCTCTCAGCACCCTGGCGGCCTGAAAAGCACCCCACTCCCCAAGCTAAGCAGAGAGAGAAGCTGAGGGGAAGCTGTATGAAGTGCCTGCATTTTCTCTGAGCTGGAAGCCTGGCTGGCTGGCTGGCTCTCAAGGTTTAATTAGCTGAAATAACTGCACATAATCATCTATAAATGATAGTGGTTAAAGCTAAGGCCTCGCTGCTTCTGATTATCAACCGCCTGGCACTAGCATCCCGTTGCCAGCTCAGCTGTGCCAACGAGGCTGCCAGGCCAAGTGCACAGCTCCAGCTTGCCCTTATGAAGCTCCCCCACACCCTCTCTCCTTGTGATAGAAGAGGGGAGGCAGAGTGTCTTTGGGGCTCAGCTCTGCATCTCTCTGATCACACCCTTCAAACAGGATGCCTGAGGGGAGTCAGCCAGAGGTTCTGCATCCAATACTCCTAAGAGTGTGTCTATCAAATGGACAGTATGGATGCCGCAGACAAGGGACCACTGGCCGGCGCTTGCTGCCGGGTGACTTTAAGCATAGGCCTTCATGTCTTGAAAGCTTTCTTTCTCCTTTGGAAAATAGAGAATATTCACTTTTCCAGATGTCCTGGAGTAGTTTATTTTCATTTTTATTTGTTTGGAGTGTGTGTGTGTGTGTGTGTGTGTGTGTGTGTGTGTGTGTGTGTGTACAGGCTCCTGTGTGGAGCTCAGAGGACAATTTCATGCTTGTACTTTTTCTACTGAGCCTGGCATGAGAGAGTACTTAATTTAATTTTATTATTTTTTTTCAGATTGAATTTAGAGCCTTATGGGGGGCCCATCACTGAGCCCCACCTTTAGTTTTTGTCCTTGAGGATTAAATGAGCATGCTTTCACAACAAATACGCAAATATTATTTTCCTTTTGGTTTTCTCTTTTTTTCCCCCCTTCTAGTTTTTTGGAAACTTTGTTAGAACTCATGAGAGGGAAGGACTCGGTCAGGATGGAAGAGAGCTGATGACCTAGAGATGACCTTTCCCCTACTTGCCAACACTCCTGGAGGGGTGTAGAGATTAAGGGGTCCCTGGAGCATGGCCAGTAAAGGCATCAAGTAGGACCCCTCAAGGACAGGCAATGTGTGATCATGAGGGAGAGCCTCCAAACCTCAAGGCTCATTGTCAAAGGGCCGTGGAATTATGAGGTGGAACCATGGGAAACGGCTGTTCTCCTGTCAAAGTGGGATCATGTAAGTAGAACTTGTAATTATGAATAGACAACCACTGAATTTGACTTTAATTAACTTATTCAATCTGTATTAAGGAATATGCTCTCCTATGGGCCTATTTAATAAAAATTAAAATATTTTAATAACGAGACTTAAATAGCCTTTGAAAACACAATAGGAGAGAGTCAACCAGACAGGATGTCACTAATTGGCCAGCAATTTATAGAAATATGATTGGTGTAGGAGTTGAGAGGAGGGAGTGATGGGTGAAGAGATGGTTCAGAGGTTAAAGGTTCTTGCTTGCAAAGCCTGACAGCTTGAGTTTGATTCCCCAGGACCCATGTGAAGTCATATGCACAAAGTGGTGCATGCATCTGGAATTCATTTGCAGTGGCAGGAGGCCCCTTGGCCCACCCACATTTTGTTCTCTCTCCCCCCTGCCTCTTTCTCTTTCTCTCTTCTCAAATAAATACAACTTAAACAATAAAGTGGAGTCATGATGCTGGTGGACAGAGATGTCTAGAAGGATGCTTAGCAGCTTAAAAGCACAGAGAGGTCTCAGAACAGTGCTCTTGGCAGCATGAAACAGTAAGCCGTAGGTATGGGGGCTCTGAGAATCACTGATGAAAGGAGACTGTCACCATGTCTGCTCACAACACAATCCCTGGGACAGAACAGGCACTGGTAGGTATTGGATCAACGAAGGAAACCATGAACACCTGGGAAGCAGGAGGAGGTCACAGGAGACGAGGCTATGAAGACAGACTATGGAGGGTTATGAAGACAGAGCAGTTTGCTTATGACTTAGAACAAACCTAGTTTCCTACTCTGAACTCCACAAATACACACTGTATGGAAGGCAAAGTTCTGGAGGGTAGGGAAAAAGAGATGAGTCCCCTTGGAGCTCAGAATTTCCAGATGTTAAGTTAATGTAGCCCTGGAAAATTAGGCCATTTTGTATTAGTCAGGTTAAGCTAACTCACGTTGTCTTAACAAATGACCCATGAATTTCAGAGGCTTAAAACAATAAAATTATCTCCTGATCTTTCTCCATTTCCACCCCTGACATTTTCACTTCATGATCTTGGCTGGTTGATAGCCTGTGCCTGGAATTTTACTGGTCTTGAAATAGAGGGAAAAGAAAATTTTCTAAACTGCCTTAGAGCTTTTGCTTAGAAATAAGGAATTCTCTTTTCTAAAGCAGTATGTCCGTGAAGAGGGGAAGCATAACACCTCCCAAGGGACTTGTGGTAAATATCTTTGAACAAGAATACTAACACAAAATCCTGGCGTGGTGGCTCACGCCTTTAATCCCAGCACTTGGGAGGCAGAGGTAGGAGGATTGCCATCAGTTCAAGGCCAGCCTGAGACTACATAGTGAATTCCAGGTCAGCCTGGGCTAGAGTGAGACCCTACCTCAAACAACAACAACAACAGAATACCAGCACAATTTTTCACTGAAGTTTTGTGTAAAGTAAGTCGCCTAGAGGAGAGTGATCTGGAATTCATTCTTGGTTTCTCTAGATCTGAGTCTTGTCTTCATACCCAGCTGCACAGAGACTTTCTGTCCCTATAGTCATGACCATGTTCTGGATGGGTGACTGTTCTTTAGAGTGTAGGACAGGTCAATTTATTTGTGATTTCTTGTGAATACTATAAAATACACAACCTTTAATTTTAAAAATTTATTAAGACTTTCTGGGGTTGGGGCTGTGGTTTATTGGCATGCTTGTCTAGCATGCATGAGGCCCTGAGTTGGATCCCTAACATCACTCAGGAGGTAGAGAGGAAGGAGGGTCAGAAGTTGGAGGTGAAACTTGGCCACACAGGAAGTATGAGGCTAGCCTCAGTTATAGACTTTGTTTCAAAAGTATAATAAAAGAATATGCAGACACTGACAGCAAAACACTTCGATCTAAGTGAGGAGTGCTTTGTAACTAACTGTACAAGTTGTATGCCTAAGAGCTTCTTCTGTTTAGAGCTAATTTGTGAACTGTGTAAGCTTGCCTGTTTCTCATTGGCCTGTAGCTATTTCAATAAATGTTTATGCCTAAGCAGTCCTTCATGAGGGATGCGGAGGGTAACCATGACCTGGAGCAGCCTCCAGGAGGGTCTCTAGAGCTGATCTCATTCCAAAGTGCCAGGTACTGAGTAGTACTGGGTGATCAGGGCCCAGGTGAGCTTCCCCATTTCCCCACGTGGATTCCTGTCCCTTCACTTTCTGAGATCAGGGATCAGCCACAGTTTGTACATTGAGCCCCCTCTCTTCCATCTTCTCTCTCCACCAGACTTCAGGGTCCCCAGGGCACTGAGTAGTGCTGGACAACTAGAGCCCAGGAGAGCTTTCTCCTAACCCTGCCTGTACAAATAAACCATCACTCCCTGGCTAGGTCTGCTTGCCTCCGCAGGCCTCCTCCCTGAATAGGGACACCCTAGCTAATCACACTCCACAGCTTGGACACTGAGTAGCCCAGGCCTCCAAAGATCTTATCCAGACCCACCTGGAGGCTGAACACAAGGAGGACCTTGTTTAGATTCAAGTGCACCCAACCTAAGCCTGTGGATAGAATACCATCCCACACCCACCTTGATCAAAGCTGACCAGGCCACTCAACCAACAGAGGCTCCACAGATCTGCTCTTGCTCCATTTTTAGCAAGACAGGAGGACTACCTCAAGATGGGCAAACCCCAATGCAAAACAATAATGCAAGACATCAAGCCAAGAGATCCCCACCAAGAATGGCTAGTCTCACAATGGAAGTCTCCATGAAAGCTATGAGGAAACTCCAGACATATAATCCCATAATAAAATAGCAATAAATATATTAAACACACTTAATGAGGCCTAATGGCTAGATGAAATGGAAGAGAATCAACAAAAAGAGCTGAAAGAACTCAAAAAAGAACTCAAAGGATGGCTAAATGAAGCAGAAGAGAATTAACAACAGGAACTCAGTAGGCAGCTGAATGAAATGGAAAGGAACCACCAAAAAGAACTCAACCGATGGCTGAATAAAATGGAATAAAACAAAAAAGAACTCACTAGATGGCCAAATAAAATGCATGAGAATCAGCAAAAAAAATGAACTTAAATGGTCAGTGGAATACACTCAATGAAGACATGATCCAATGCAAGAATGGATTCCAGGAGACACTAAGAAAGTCAAGCCAAGAAATGAAAATGGATTTCAATAAAAAGGTGGCCATGCTGAAGAAAGACACAATGGAAACACAAAGATGAAGTAACTCATTTGAAATGTTCCCAAGAAAGCCCCACTAACAGAATAGACCATGTGGAGGGCAGACTCTCAGAACTTGAGGAGAAGACAAAGAAAACAGACTGGCAGTCATTAAAAAACAGTGTGAACAGAATATCAGAATATAAGGGAAATGTGGAACACTTCAAGGAGACTGTACATTCAAATCATGGGTGTTACAAGAAGCGGAAGAACTATGGGCCAAGGAACATAGAGAATATTTTCAGCAAAATAATTGAACAGAAGAGAGACTCATTCAGATCCAGCAGGCACATAGAACACCAAATAGACAAGGCCAGAGAAGGAATTCCAACATCACAGTATAGTTAATACACTAAATGCAGAAAACAAAGAGAGTGTACTAAAATCTGCAAGAGAAAAACAGCTTTAAATACAAAGGTAAGCCCATCAGAATTACCTGCGTTTTCAATGGAAACTAAAAAGCCAGAGGGCTTGGAATGGAGTATTTCAAATTTTGAAAGACAACGAATGCCAACCCAATACTATATAGCAAGCAAAATTATCCCTTCTAATAGAAGGTGAAAGAAAAACTTTCCATGATAAAAGCCAGCTTTATGACTCTATGAACACTAAGCCAGCCCTACAGAGAATACCGCATGGAACACTCCACACCCAACATATGAACAAACATACTGAAGAGGCTATCGAAGGGAAAATGCAACAATCAAAACTAGAAGAGATGTGAAAGCAGATGCAGATCAAGAAAACACCAAACTCTACCAAGTCTTCAACTGAACAGGGGTTATCTCACCTTATAATTATAACTCTGAACATTAATGGACTGAACTCCCCAATCAAAAGACAAAGGCTAATAGGCTAGATCAGACATCTACATTCATTGATTTGCTATCTAGAAGAAGCCCACCTTACCATTAAAAATGGACTCGTCCTTAGGGTGGGAGGATGGGAAAAGATAGTCCAAGCAAATAGAAAGAAGAAACAAGCACTCGTGGCTATATTAATATCTGACAAAATAGACTTTAAGCCAAAAGTAATAAAAAGAGATAAAGAATGCCACTTCTTACTCATTCAATCAACTCAACAAGATCATATTATAATCATAAACTTATATGCACCAAAACAGAGGTGCATCAATTTTACAAAGCAAAATCTACTAGATATTAGATCAGATATAAATTCCACTACAATAATAGCAGGAGATTTTAATACCCTACTATTGTCAATAGACAGATCATCCAAGCAGAAAATTAACAGAGAAATAAGGGAGCTAAACATCACCATAGATGAAATGGACTTCACAGAGCATTTCCACAGAATGCATATTTTTTCTCAGCAGCTTATGGAGACTTCTCTAAAATAGACCATATATTAGGACATAAAGCAGATCTCCACAAATTCAGGAAAATTGAGTGAATGGATTTGGAAAAAAATCATACTAAGTGAGGTAACACAAACTCAGAAAGACAAATGCCACATGTTCTTTCTTGCTGCAGTTCCTACGTGTAACAACTTGATTTGATTGTAAATTGTAGCAAGCTCCAGGGGTATTGGCAAGGAATTAGAATGAGGAACTGGGAGAGAATGGAAGCAGGAGGAATGAGAGGAAGGGATACTTGCCAGGCAAGTCATCCAGAGAGTGGAAGGGTAATGGGGGGCTTTGAGGTAAGGAGGGGGGAATTACACAAAACTCATGAAAGCATGAATCAGCTACAGAAACATCCTTCCTGGTTAGCTAACTGAAATATATAACTCCTTAATGCTTTTAGTTTTTTTGAGGCAGGGTCTCACTCTAGCTCAGGCTGATGTGGATCTCACTCTGTAGTCCCAGCTGGCCTTGAACTCACAGTGTTTCTGCTACCTCTGCCTCCCGAGTGCTGGGATTAAAGGCATGCGCTACCAGCCAGGCAAGACATAACTCTTAACAAGAGGTGGTGGTAGGGGAATAGCCTGCTTGATTTTCAAACCATGGGCTCTGGTTGGTAAAACCCAGTACCAGAACTGGGTTAACTCTCCACATGAACTGAACTGTTGGTCAGGGAGACCTATGAAGTCCTCAAAACAATGTAGGCTATTGCCAAAGCATTTGGCTACTCACCAGATTTAAATGGTAAAACCCTATTGCTGACGATACCATACACAGCCTGTGGTCACAGGACATCAGGAGATCACATTGGAATAGAGAAGAAACCAGCCCTCATAGTGCTGGGAAGTGCTATGTGAGCTGTTGGCACGTTATGGTCACCAATAGCATGAACAAGCAGGGGATCCTACAAACTACCACATCAAGGAACCCAGCTATTCTCTGCTCTTTGCCCCATCTGTCCCTTTCCTTGGACTGGGGTTACAGATGTGTGCGGCCACGCCCAGCTTTTTACTTGGGTTCTGGGGAGTTCAACTGGGCAGTCTCTGACCTAAGAGACCCTCATGCTTACATGACAAGCACTATTCACTGCTGAACCATACCCCCAGCCCAACCAGGTCATTTGGCCTTCACTTATTTTATTCCTTCTTTCAAATGAGTTCTTTTCATTGGCTTGAAAAACATTATTAAGATATAAAGTACATCACACATCATCTGTGCGGCACACAATTCAAGGTTTTAAAAAAATATACTCAGACTAGTGCATTTAAATCCTAGAGTGAATTTTGAGATGTTTTTATTACTGTTGTGGTTTGAATGTAAAATGGGTTCATGTGTGTAAACACTATTTGGGAAGGAGGTGGAGCCTTGCTGGAGGAAGTGGGTCACTTGAGAGGTTATAGCCTGGCTTTACTTCCTATTTGATCTCTGTCTTCCTGACTCTGGATGCAATGTGACCAGCCAGCTTCTTCTTCCTGCTGCCTTCTCCACCAGAGTGGACTAACCTCCTGGACTGTAAACTGAAATAAACCCTTCCTTAAGCTGTCAGGCATTCGGTCACAGAATCGAGTAAAGTAGCTAATGCAACTACTTCATAAAAAACCATGGAGTTTTAGTTAACTGTTAAGAAGAATGAAATCATGTTATTTGCAGGAAAATGAAAAAAAAAACCTGAAGATCATCATAGTCAATGAAAAACATCAGATTCAGAAAGACAAATATTACATGTTTTCTCTCATTTGTGGATCTTAGATTTTATATGGATGCATGAAATCATTTATGCATATATGTCATGAAAGTAGAAGTGAAGTTATCTGGGGGAAGGAAGAGGTGAGAATAGTGAGCATCAAGAAAGGGAAGGAACTGGCCATTAATATAATCAAAATACACCATGTGCTTCTATGAAAATACCTTTATGAAACCTTTTACTATGTACAATGAGTATCTGTCAATAAAATAAATCTAGCAAGAATCCCAAAACAAAAGAAATAAAGAAAAGCAAGAAAATCCAGCCAAACCTCAAGTTCATAGCCATTAATAATCATTGCCTTTCTCACTTCCTGCCCCCTTACCTAGCAAACAGGATGGCTAATGAAGAAACACTTACTTTTCAGGGTTTTGGAGGCTGGAAAGACCAAGATAAAGTTGCCAGCATATCTGATATTGGGTAAGAAAATGAACTTTTTTTTTTGCCTATGTGCATGTATAGTGTATGTACCTGTGTGTGTGGGTGCACAGGTGTGTGCTGGTGTGTGTGTTGAGACCAGAGCACAACCTCAGGCATTATCCTCAGGTGCACTGTCCACCTTTAGTTTTGGAGACAATGTCTCTTATTGCTCTGGAGCTCACCAATTAGACTACACTGGTCAGTGAATTTCAGGCATATTTCTTCCCAGTGTTGCGATTACAGGTGTACACTGCCATGTACGACATTTTATGTGAGTAGTGGAGATTGAACTCAGGTCCTCATTCATGCAAGGCAAATGCTTTACCCATGGAGATTGCTCCCCAGACCAAGATCTTTTTGAAACTATGTTTTTATTTATTTACAGAGAGGGAAGGAGGGAGGGGAGGGATAGATAGATAGATAGATAGATAGATAGATAGATAGATAGAGAATATGAACAAGTGTACAAGTGTTTCAGGGCTTCTTGCTTTTGCAATTAAACTCCAGATGGATGTGCCACTTTGTGCATCAGGCTTTACATGGGTACTGGGGAATCGGACCCAGAATGGCAGGCTTCGCAAGCAAGCACCCTTAATTTCTGAGCCATCTCCCCAGCCTCCATGATATTTATATCAAACACGTGAGTGTGTGATACTATGTGGGTTGGAGATCATGCTTTACAAGTACTTTTCCCACTGAGCCATCTCCAAATCCTGGGACTTCTTTGAAGACATGGATCTTATTCCTCAAGCTCTCGTCATCTTCTCAAAGCAACAAATCCTAACGTTGGGGGTTAGGCTTCCAACATATGGATTTTGGCAGAACATAAATAGTCACAAAATCATACTTATCTTTTTTTTTCTCTAGATGATGATTGAACTCAGTCAGGGCCTTCTTTTGCTAGTTAACTAAGTGCTCTACTAGGCTGCATATCCAGTGCAGACAATAGCCCTTAGGAATGGACCCAACAGTAAAATGAGTGAGTCACAAAGTAACTCTACGATTGTGTATGAATATACAAGCTTGTTTTCCAAAGCGTCTCTTCTGTCTGGATGTCTACGAGCAGTGTATGAGGGTACCAGTTTCTCCACATTCTCACAGCATGGTCTTACAATCCTATGGCTATACAGTAATACCTCATTGTGTTCTGTTTTGTGTAGCCCTGACAACTAATGACATTGAGGCAATTTTCACATGCTTATTGGGCACTTGCATATCTTTGGAGAAAAGTCTGTTCAGATCTCTTGACTATTTAAAGATTGGATTGTTAGTCTTTATTAGCTTGCTAGATATTGGATTCTTGGCTGAAAATTTAAGAAAAAAAAATTCCCCTTGGCATGTTATCCCACTGTTTTTGATATCTGTCATTTCTGGTGAGAAGTTGGATATTAACTTAATTGGTGTTCTCTTGTCTGTGACAAGTCATTTTTCTCTTGCTTCCAAAATTATTTGTCTCTAGCTTTTCAGCATTTTCCCTGTGAAATTCCTAGATGTGCTAGATGTGAGCATCTTTCAACTATCTGCCTTGGAATTTGTCAAACTTCTTAGATGTTTAGTTTTTTCCTGTTAAGTCTGAAATCTTGTTGACCCAACTTCCTCCCTCCTCCCTCCTTCTTTCCCTCTCTTTTCGTCCTTCCTTCTTTTCTCCCTCTTCTCTCTCCATCTCCCCCCAAAGGTCTCATGTGTCCCATGCTAGCCTTGAACCCACTACATAGTTGAGGACCATCTCGTACTTCTGACCTTTACCTCCAAAGGGATGGGATTACAGGCGTACATCAATCACACTCAGTTGAATGCACTTGCACTTGACTTGAGGTTTTTTCTACTCATTTTCTTCCTGCTCTTGATAACATGTAGCATTTAGTGACATATCTTCAATTTCACTGGCTCCTTTCTTCTGCCCATTCAAATCTCTTGTTGAGTCTAGTCTAGTGAAGCTTTCCTATGAGCTGTCTACTTTTAACTCCAGAATTTCTAGCTGGTTCTTTTAAAGACAATGCCCACCTTTTGCTTGGCACTCTCATTTCAATGAGACATTGTCTTCATACCTTCTTTTATTTTAAAAGCATCACTCCCAATATCTTATGAACAGCTGGTGTGGGTTGCTTGACATCTTCAAGACTGACATCTGGGACTGGAGAGATGGCTCAGCCGTTAAGGCGCTTGCCTGCAAAGCCCAGTGACCCAGGTTCAAGTCGCCAGTATCCGTATAAAACCAGATGCATAGTGGTGCATGCATCTGGAGTTTGTTTGCAGCTACTGGAGGTCCTGATGTGCTTATTCTCTCTCTCTCTCTCATCTCTCATCTCTGTCTTCTCTCTCTCTGCTTACAAATATAGACATCTGAATCACCTCACAGTTTCTGTTACTGACACTTTCTTTTTCTTTACATAACCTTATACTTTTACTAAAATCTGGATATGTTACACAATATATCACATATCCATTCTACAGTCTGATCCGTTCCTCTCTGGTTTCCTTGTGCTTCTGTGTTCATTTGCTTAATGACTTGGCTGAATTATTTTATTGAAGTCTCTGATGTCATGCCTCACATAGTGTAGCCTGGGATACACAGTTTTAATTTTTATTTATTTTTTAAAAATATTTTATTTATTCATTTTCAAGCAGAGAGAGAGAGAGAGAGAGAGAGAGAGAGAGAGAGAGAGAGAGAGAGAGAGAGAGAGAGAGAGAGAGAGAGAGAGAGAATGCACCGGGGCCACCACCTTGTGGGTCTGGTTTATGTGGGTCCTGGTGAATTGAACCTGGGGCCTTAGGCACTGGAGGCAAGTGCCTTAACCACTGAGCCATCTCTCCAGCCCTATTTTTTAAAACTTTTTATAGACAACCTCTATACATATAGACATGATCAGTCGCCCCCTTTTGTCTCGTTCTCCGATCTCTTTTTTCAGGTTTACCATCTCTGCTAGTATCACTGTAGGTATTACCTCCCTTTAACTGTCGTCTGATTTTAAAACTTGCTCTTGACCCCCAGTGGGTTGGGGACAGGGAGGAGGGAAATGGCGGTACCATCATAAGACTTGTTCATATGATGTGGCTAATTATTGACAATGAATAAGAAAAAATTGCTCTTGAGAATGTCCTGTGATATCAGTTGCTTTTCAGTCCAATCTAAGTAGATTTTGGTCCCTTTGCAAAGGCAGGATTTTTTTTTGTGTGGTATGTATGTGTGTGTATATGCATATGTATATGTATGTCTGCGTATGCATATGCATATGTATGTATGTGTGTGTATGTGTGCCAATCCGTGTGCATGTGTACAGAGGGCACAGAAAGACATAGTAGGGGTTCTCCACTATTAGAACAGTCTGTCACTGAACCCGAAACTTGTACCATTTTTTTGGTTAGATTAGTTGATCAGTGAGTCCCAGCAGTCCTCCTGCCTCTGCCTACCTCAGGGCTTGGCTTACAGGCATGTGCAGCCACGCCTGTTCGTGTGTGTGTGTGTGTGTGTGTGTGTGTGTGTGTGTAGTATATATGGTATGTGACGTATGCATGTGTGTCTTATGTATACACATGTGGAGGCCAGAGAACTTCTGGTGTCTTCCTCTATCACTCACCCATGGGTTTCCTTGAGATGGAGTCTCTCTGAACCTGGAGCTGACATTTTCATGAGGCTCAGTGCTTCTTGATCTCCATGCCCCACAGGACGGAGATTGTAGACACGTGAGGCCATGGTCAGCTGTTTACAGAGGATATGAGGAATTGAACTCAGGGTGAATCAGGCCCTCTCAGGCCCTCCTGCAAATGCTCTTACCCACTGAGCCATCTCCCTGGACCCCTGGCATCTTAGTGTGGGTGCTGGGATTGAACTCACGTCCTCTTGCTTGCAGGGAAACACTTTACCCACTGAGCCATTAGCCCACAAAGGTAGTGGGAAAGGCAAGACTTTGAGGTTTGCTCTTTTCAGCTCTCTCCCTCACTCTCATCTCTGCTACACTCGCTGGCATATGTTCTCGCTGCTCGAACAGAGCCGCCAGCTTATCCTTGAGCTCCAAATTCTCATGGCCATAGAGAGTGACCTTGGACTTCATCCAGCTTTCATTGTTTCAAGTAAAGGCAGTCCCTCTGCTGTGGGCTTTGTAGCTCCCTCCTCTTCTTCAAAACAAAATCTCCCCTCTTCTACAGAGCTGGGACAGGCATAGTGGCCGCTCCCCTGGAATATGACAGTGAGTCCCGGTCAGTGTCCCAACTCTTCTCAGCTTGCCTGACCCAGCATGGAATGTCCACCTTACAACTGAACCAGGTAAGGGCAGTGAGAACGCTCACGGCTCCAGTCTGCTGTGCTCCCAAAGTGAGGACTAGGTGAGAAAGTGATCCCTTCTATTGTGACCATGTTTTCAAGTAGTTTAGCCTCTGCAACTTGGAGTTTGGAGAGATAAATGCTGGTGGTCTGTCCCTCCCAGTGAAATGCTAAATCCCTCTCATTGCTTTCCACAGAGCGAAAGATGGAGAGACAAGACACCCAAGATGAAAAGGCAGTTGTTGTTTTTGTCACCTGATTTGGGAAGCGGCCTTCCATCACTTTCCCCATTCTTTAGCATTGACTCACATTTAAGGGGAGAAGATTGTACAAGAACCTATGTACTAGGGATTGTTAGGGCCACCCTAGAGGCTGCCTGCCAGACACGCTTCTCATCGTTATCTCTGTCTGGGTCATCTCATATGTACTCAGGCTTTAGCTACACACGAGATGAAGATGATTCCCACGGTTAGTTTTTTATCCCAGATCTCCTCGTTGACTCCCCAGGCTCATGTCCAGGTGGTCAATGACTATTTCACTTGGATTTCTTTCTTTCTTTTTATTTTTTAGATGTGTGCAACCTTTTAATTTTTTATTTATTTTTATTTTTAGAAAATATCTATTATGAATAAGTATATACATTGTATGAGCAAATCTTGTGAAGGTGTCCCCATTTCCCTCCTCTCTGTCCCCTACCCACTGGGGTCCTTCCTTGGTGCACATACTGGATCTGTCCATAGGATAGGGGGTTATGAACTGCAACAGAGGGAGCCAATTTGTTATTCTTATTTTTTCCTTCCCCCTTGTGTATTGTTGCTGAGGGGTATTATTGCCTTCCCACTTGTGTATTGTCTCTGGATATTCTCCTCCACCATGGCTCTTCCATTCTTTCCATCCCTTCTTTCTCTCAGTTTCCTGAGTCATAGTGGGTGAGTTTTGAGTCAGCTTTATTGTTGAGATCTTAAGTATCTCTGGATCTTTGCCCTGGGTTGTCTTGGGTATCATTGGTATCTGTCTCCATTGACCTTTCATGGGTTATCAGACTTGCTGTGGTGATTGGTCCCCTATTGGTCTTGTCACTTTCTTGTAGGTTTCATTTGGGCCCTGTGTGAAGGCTAGGTGTGGTTTGTCTCCTGCCAGGATGTCAGCCTTCATTCAGTGACTTGTTGGTGGAATTGAGTTGTCCCCAGCTCTCTCATTGCCTTCTGAAAAATACAAACAGAATCTCCATCGGAGAGTGAGATCAATATAGGTTAAATGAGTCAACATTGCTGTTTTGGCTAGCTCCTAATGGGTATAGCCTCTCTGTAGCTCTCTGGTAGTGGGAATTTCCCCTAGGAGCCCAAGATCTTAGTCTCCATAGGATTATGCCATGGATCCCAGTTCCAGTTAAGGGTTCCTTGTGGATCTCTTAGCCAATCATTAAGCCATTGATTACCCTCCTTGGTTTAGTGCCACTATTGCACAGATGAGCATTTCTTGACTTATTGGTCTCTTCCTTACAGCCATGTGTTCAGCATTCTTGTGACAACTGTCTATATTGGATATCAGTGATCTCTGCTTTCTCCAAATATCATTGACCAATTTCCCCTGGCAGCTCATGCAACACCTTCCAGTGCTACACATGTTACCATCTGGGAGCTGGTTGCCATTCTGGATCTGGCAGGATCTCTTGGTGTTGTTTGATGATACCTTTTGATTTCTTCAGCAATAGGGTCTTACCATAGGCCTGGGGCAGGTATTCAAGAGCTTTGACAGAAGTCTGTCACATTTTTGGGAGCTCCTGGGTCTCTTTGATCAACAGCTCAGTGTGGGAAGGAACCAATAACTTGGACAGGGAGATGCAGGCCTGAGCAATTATTCTTGAGGTTAGGCTTCCTCCCATTTTGTTCATGGTCCCTCGTACCAGGTGGTGCCCTCAGCTTCCTCAGGAGCTTACTCTATGAAAGCTAGGGTTTTATGGTATCAATTCATCATTAGTTTAGTTTACTGTATGAGTCCTCCCATCCTCACATTCCCCCCACAGTTCATTCCATTCCCTTTTAAAATTCTCCACTCACTGACAGATTTTCTTAATGTTCCAGTTTAACATTGTTAGGAACCACAGATAAGGGAAAATATGTGGCCTTTGGCTTTATGCTCTTGTGTGTAGTCACTGAGAACAATCTGCTCCAAGTCTGACCATTTTTCTTTAAATTTCATTATGTCATTTTCCCTTTCAGGTGCATAGAATTCCATAGTGTATATGTACCACAACTTTGATATCCATTTGTCCAGTGATGGGCACTTGGGTTGATTCCAATTCTTTGCTATTATGAATTGAGCTGCTATAAACATGGTTGAGTAAATGTCTCTGTACTTTGGTGAGGAAACTTGAGGGTAGATGTCCAGTAGCGGGATAGCTGGGTCCACTGGTAGCTCTATATCCATCCTGTTCAGGAGCTTCCACACTGCTTTCCATAGAGGTTGTGCAAGTTTGCATTCTCATCAGCAGTAAATGAGGGATGAGGGTCCCTTTTTCCCCACAACCTCGCCAACATCTATTGTTGGTAGATTTTTTTAATGATTGCCATTCTGACTGGAGTTAGATGGAATTTCATTGTTGTTTTGATTTGCATTTCTCTGATGATTAATGACATTGAACATTTTCTTAAATGGAAGTTGGCCATTTGTATTTCTTCCTCTGTGAATTCCCTGTTGAGTTCTTTTTTTTTTTTTTTGGTTTTTCGAGGTAGGGTCTCGCTCTAGTTCATACTGACCTGGAATTCACTATGTAGTCTCAGGGTGGCCTTGAACTGGCGATCCTCCTACCTCTGCGTCCCGAGGGCTGGGATTAAAGGTATGCGCCACCACGCTGTTGAGTTCTATTCCCCATTTTGTGAAAGGGCTGTTTGATTAATTTTTTATTTAATTTTTTGAGTTCTTTGTATGTTCTAGATATTAGACCTCTATCTGTATTGTAGGTGGCAGAGAGTAACTCCCAGTTTGATGCTGGTCTATTGGCTTTGAGTTTGGTATGCTTGTCTGTACAGAAGCTTTTTAGCTTGAAGAGATCCCATTGGTTAAGCAATTGTTGCACTTCCTGGGCTATCGGAGGTTTGTTCAGGAAGTTTTTCCCTATTTCTATTTTTTAGAGGGTTCCCCAATTTTTTTCTTCCAGGGTTTTCAGAGTTTCAGGTCTTATGTTGAGGTCTTTGATCCATTTGGAGTTGATTTTTGTGCAAGGTGAGAGGAGAGGGTCTAGTTTCATTTTCTTGCAAGTACTTATCCAATTTGTCCAGCACCATTTGTTAAAGATGCTATCTTTACACCAGTTAACATTGTTGGCATTTTTGTTGAATATGAAGTAACTGTAGTTTCTTGAGCTTAGGGCAGGGTCTTCAATTCTGTTTCATTGGTCTGTCTATTTTTGTGCCAGTACCATGCTGTTTTTGTTATGATGGCTTTGTAGTATATCTTAGGTCGGGTATGGTGATACCACCTGATGTGCTTCTTTTACTAAGGATAGCTTTGGATATCCGAGGCCTTTGCCATTCCAAATAAATGTGGAGATTATTTTTTTCTGTGTCTGCAAAGAGTGAAGCTGGTATTTTTATTGGTATTGCATTGAGTCTGTGTATTGTGAAAATGGCAATACTTCCAAAAGCTATATACAGATTCAGTGCAATACCACTTGGATTTCTTAAAGGTCCTCAAGTGCCAGGTCTTGTTCCTGGTGAGTTAGTTATGGGACAGAGCCAGGGCTTCAACAATGACCTTTTCTCTTGCTAGTCACCAGCCAGAGCTAGATGAGCTTCCCAGCTCTCTACCTAGAAACCCTGGGTCTCTGGTTAGTGTGCATGATCAAAGTGGGCTTGTGTTGGAAAGGAGGAAGACAGGAGTCCAAGAGTCAGCCATTTCTTTTGTGCAAGGGTGATGCCCAGCAGGAGCAGGTGCCGCTTCTGCTTTGATCCTGTCTGTCTGGTCTCTAGCTGGGTAGCCACGGTAGTTATTGTACTGCTTTGCCTGGGTTCCAGGAGGCTTCTGGATGGGAGGAATGAAGCAGCATGAAGGAAGGAGCTGGAGCTAATGTGCACATTGAAGCATTAGCCAGTAGACAGGGAAGAGACACCAAGGCAGTTGTATAAGTTGTCCATCTGCTGGTGTCCTTCACTCGCTGGTCAATAGTTGACTCCCTGGGGTACAAACTTTTGCTTTTTTGAGTTTTCATGCAAGAGCAGGGGCATCATGCTGAGTCCCGTGGTATCAACAGAGGGCTGGAGAGATGGCTCAGTCCTTAAAGTGCTGGTCATGCAAGCATGAGGCCCCGAGTCCCGATTCCTAGAACCCATGTAAAAAAGCAGGGTGTGGTGTGAGCAGTGACAACCTGAGGAATGATATCTGAGGCTGTCCTTCAGCCTCCATGCGCCTAAGCACATATGTGAACACATGCTCTCCAGGGTGGAGAGCAAGGGGGACATAGCAGGGGCCAGAGGGTAGGTGCCATCTGACTGAGGCCTGCAAAGCTGGAGAGAAGGGCGGGTGGTGTATAAAGGACTCTGATGCAATCACTAAAGGAAGAAGGAGCAAAATGCCACACCCTGTGCCCAAGGGTGAGACACTGTTCTTGTAGTCACAGCCAACAAGGAACACCAGACATGTCCTCAAGCTCCCTTTCCTCACGCCCCAACCCTATCATCAGCCTCTCAGGCTGTGTATTTACTTCTCTAATTTAGACCCCTGGGTTTTTAGTCCAAGCTCCTGCCGTCTCTGGTAGGGACCAGAGTCTCCTCATCGGATTATTGTCCTTATCCAACACTTCCTCAGCTCGTGTGGCTTTTCTGATCCTGTCACCACATCCTGCTGATTAAAACATTTCAGTGGCTCTCCATCCCTTGGAGGATCAAGAAAGTCTTGGGGGTGCTCATGTCTCCGCTTTTTTTAAATTTAATTTTTTTATTGTCCATAATGAGTTACATTATTTAGTGGGCCAACAATGAGTTGTTATCTCCAATTCCCCAATGCCCCTCTCCCCATCCCCAATCAGCTGAATATCCTCCTCCGTGGGCCATCTGGATGAGTCCTTGGGGCAGGGGACCATGGATAGCCTAGTATTCAGCCAGGTTCTCCTGGCCCAAGTGTGTTGTCATTGAGGGGTGCCATGCCTCTGGATAGTCTCCCCTTTAACAAGGTCCCAGCCTCAGCTGGTTTCCAGCCGCCCGCAGGACCTGGGGACATGTTCTCTCAGTGTTTGCTGTCATTGTCCCTTCACCTACCAGCCTTCTCGTTCGGGACCTCTCAGTACAGACACCATCTTCCCAAGGAAGTCTTTCCTAGTTTTCCTGACAACATCAAACTTTGATTATGAATATCTAGTCGTGGGGGAGGGGACGCAAAAGGCAGATT
>PVHP010018072.1:0-33676 GCA_004024765.1 Zapus hudsonius | reverse complement strand
ACATCTGAGGTTTATTTGCAGTGGCTGGAGGCCCTGGAGTGCCCATTCTTTCTGCCTGTCTGTCTTCTCTTTATCACTCTCTGATTGAAAATAAATAAATAAAAATATCAAATAAATAAATACAATAGAAATGATACTAGCATAAAGTTTTCCTGGGGTTAATGTAAGTTCATGAACACAGTCCTCAGAGAATGGCCTGCCACACAGAAACCCACTGTAAAACAAGCCATGGCTATTTTTATTATTTCCTCAAAGATGACAGGATGATAACAAATTCTAGTTCCTATTGGGAAAAGCTATGTCACCTTCTGCTATTTCTGGAAACAACAAATTTGCTCTGTGATTTCCCCAAGCCAAAATAGTTTTCAAATTTAGAATAGGGAATTTTAAAGATAACAAAGTGCAAGAAGCAGAGATGGGGCACCACAATTGTTTTAATATCCTATGCGCTCTCTATTTTTGAAGGTCTTTATGTTTATTTGATTTAAATTCCTCACAACATCTTTCCCTCTCAATAGGGAATTAACTTTGGATGTGGTTATTGTTAGCCTGCCATCCCCGAGGGCTCTGCCTATCAGCCGCCATGGTGCATCTCCGTGTCCCCTCCACTCTCCACTGCTCTCCCTCCAGTCTAAGGCACAGGGCTCCCTTCTCCATTCTTCCCTTCTCATTAGCATGCAGCATTCAGTCCTGCTGATCACCAGTGCTATTCTGCTCTGACAGCCAGCCTGGCCATTTTCTCCATGTTCTCTTGCTTATTTAGAAGCTCATTTCATTCAAGAAACCTTGCTAGAATGAAAATGGCTTCCTTCAACAAATGAGTGACAAACTGCAGAACTATTGCATGCTTCAGCCCTCCCTGCTCTGCACATGTCCGCTGTCACAGCCTACGCTCCGTTGACCTGCTTCCTATGGCACACTGTGCTCACTTCTCTCTTTTCCCATTTTCCTTGCTGACTTGTCAGTTTTTCTATCTGTAACCATTTAGATCCATATTTTCAAACTGATAGTTCCTTGATTTGGGGGGTGCATGTAGCCTAACTAAACTAAAACCACCGCATTGTTTCAATGTTCTGTTTTAATCATGGTCTCGTGTCATGCCCATATTTTCTCTCTGGATCTCCAATTTCTTTCACTCAATCAGCTTTGGCTGAGTGCGCATACTTGTGTGCATTCTTTCTATTAAATTCAACCTGATTAGTTCACCCAAAAAGAAAGGAGTAATAAGAGTTGACATCTTTGAACAAGGGAACAGGCAAATTATGTGGCTTATATTTTTGTGTTTCATTACAAAGAAGAGATTGTTCTAGAATGCTGTGGGTTCTATGGATTTACATAGAAACATCAATCCAAAAGCAGGTGAATTTTCCCTGTCCTCAGATTCTGTTTGAGGGCATGATCTCTTCCGAAGAGACCATGACTCCCTGGCTCCAACAGTTC
Organism: Zapus hudsonius; assembly: GCA_004024765.1. Taxonomy (NCBI): domain Eukaryota; kingdom Metazoa; phylum Chordata; class Mammalia; order Rodentia; family Dipodidae; genus Zapus; species Zapus hudsonius. Next base: position 32,236 of record PVHP010018072.1, on the reverse strand, counting down.
AGCCTCCAGCAAGGGGGAGTTCATTAGGACCTTCATGGCAGAGCACACTGAGCAGGGGAGACATGAACTGTATCATCCCTGTTTTCGGCAGCTTTACCTGTGATAAAACTCCTGAGATAACCAGCTTCAAATGAGGAATCATTTGTTCAGATCATGGTTTCAGGTTCATGATTATTGGCTTCGTTGTTTGGGGCCTGTGGTGAACAGAACATTGTGATGGCAGAAAATGGGGGGACAAACAAGTTGTGTACCTCATAGTTAGGAGAGAGAGAGGGAGGTGGGGCCTGGGTACCAATATCCTTTCCAAGAGTACAATCCCATGACTCAACTTACTTCCTCTAAGCCCCACTTCCAAAGGTTCCACACCTCCCATTTGCGCTATAGGCCAGAAACCAAGTCTTCAGCACATGACCCTCTGGGGACACTCTTGGAGTTCATTCCTACAAGCTATAACAATTGGTTTCATCTAACTGATAGAAAACAAGAAAAAAAAATCACAGGAGTTATTTTAAAATTATTTGTGTGTGTGTGTGTGTGTGTGTGTGTGTGTGTGTGTGTGTGTGCACCAGGACTTCTTACCACTGCGAATGAACTCCAGATACATGAGATATTTTTTGCATCTGGCTTTATGTGGGTCCTGGGGAATTGAACCTAGGCTATTGGGCTTTGAAAGCAAGTAATGACTTTAACCACTGAGCCATCTTCCCAGCCTGATAAAATTTACAGAGAAACACTGGTCTTGGTGGACATTGTTTTTCAGTGTTACCCATTTTCTGGGGTATTCTGCATCGTGTCATCTGAAGTGTTTTGAGCCACCTCTGCCTTTCACCCGCAGTCATCATTCTTAGTTTAGTGCTTCACTGTTTACAATGGTTAAGTTAATAATGACAGTAGAATTTGGCAAACATGTTGAATTTTGCATAAAGGCAAACACACTAGGGATTTACATGCAGTGCCTGGGCTCTAGGTTTATGTTGGACTGGACAAGGTCTTCAGCTCTTAGAGACTTTGTTCCTCACCGGCTCTGCTTTCTGAAAATCCTCTAGGCACCCACATAAGTCCGTAGGACAAGCTGCTTAGCCAGACATCCAGATGGAGTTTGTGTCTGGTCTCAGGTGCCTGACCACCCTCTTCAGTGGCCTTTCCCTCTTCAGTGACCCTGCACCTTGTGCAAGCCTCTGGGCAGCTGTAGTAAAGTTGATTACTTCCAACTGAACTGTTTCATTTCTCACTCTACTAGAAGTGCCTCTTGAGATTTCTGGTGTCGGATAAAATGAAGATTTTTAAGAAATAAATAGATCAGAGAGGTCCAGAAACCAGAGGCTGAGGATTTGAGAGTATGTGGATCCATGGGCTGGTATAATTAGGTCACAGAGGCACTGTGGTTTGAGCAACCTTCTCTCTTGAGTGCAATCTGCATTAATATTACATGGGCCATCTTCTCCTCTGTCTGTTTCGCTTGCCTTCAGATGTAACACTGTCATGACCTACTATCCCAGTTTCCATGTTTTTCTAAGACATTTTTTCTAAAGATGGAGTTTTTTTTTTTTTTCAGTGCTTAACTCAGGCATGTAGCCCATTAAACTTGATAGGGTAAACTTTAGAAGTTAGATTAGATGTGTTCAGAAATGATCTTCGGGCCCTATGATTCAGTGATTTACAATGTTCTTGGATGCTTCTCTCATGATGCTGATACTGGTAATTGTGCAGAGGAGAGTCAATCACTTTTTATAACGAAGTGTGTTCCTTAATTTTCCTTTGTGTTGTGGGGGAGGAGAAGCAAAGTGAAAACAGAAAAGAATGAGAGAGAAAGGCAGACAGGGGCTGGAGAAATGGCTCAGCAGTTAAGGCACTTGCTTCCAGTGCCTAAGGCCCCGGGTTCAATTCCCCAGGACCCGCATATGCCAGACCCACAAAGTGGTGGCTCTGGTGCTCTCTCTCTCTCTCTCTCTCTCTCTCTCTCTCTCCTCTCTCTCTCTCTCTCAATCTCTGTATCTCTGCTTGAAAAATTAATAAATAAAAAAATATTTTTAAAAAAGGCAGACAGAAATGTTTCTCCTCCTTGTCATATTTTTATAATCTACCCAATCAATGGACACTGTAGAAGTTCTGAGCCCAGACTAGAAGTTTTAAGAATTTTTGTTTAAATCTTTACTTTTAAAGTAAAAATGGGTGGAGAATATAGGAAGACTTTTCTTATAACTTACCTGTATTTTGTCTAGTAAGGTTTTCTATGAGGGTTTTTGTTAGGTTGGAATTCAGGCAACACCCTTGTTGCAGTCAGTTTTCTAGTTGCTGCACAGAAAGAACCCAAACAAAAGTGGCTTGTAGAGGAATGGGTTTATTTGGCTTACGGACTCGAGGGGAGGCTCCATCCTGGCAGGGAAAACGATGGCATGAGCAGAGGGCTGGACATCACCTCTGCCACAGCACTGCAAACAGCGGCAGGAAGGTGTGCCAAACTCTGGCAAGGGGAAGCTGGCTTATAACCCCCATAAGCCCACCCCCAACAACACAGCTCCATCGAGGTTGTAAAACCCAAACTGCCATCAGCTGAGGATCGATCAAAACACATTCATTTGTTTGTGGGGGACACCTGGATCAAACCATGACAACCCTGGTCTCCTCCCCCAGCTGGTTTCAAGGGAAGTTTTCAACACTGAAACCAAAGCCTACTGGTAAACAGGAGATAAAGCCTCCCCACCTGCTGTGCCCGTGTCTGGAGGAAAAAGAACATCCCTTCCCCATTCCAGGCCACCTGGGCCCTTCCCCCAGCTTGGCATTCCCTAAAAGCTCTGGTCTGGTCTTGCCAGACACTCTTTTCTCCACCTTTGGTGAAAGTAGCCAGGCAGCTCGCTTTTCCCTATATTAAAGCTTTTCCTTTCAGAGTGGTCTCTCGTGGTGGTCATTTCCATTTTAACATCTGGTGCCTAAACCTGGGATAAGTTTCATACTCCTCATGGCTCCTTGTCTCCTGAAATATGTCCAAAACCAGCTACACTGCCTTACACACAAAAAAATTTTAATCAACTATTAATGACTTCTTCTCCTTACCAGCCTGGAGCTCGGATCCCTTTCCTCCTATTAAAAACTTTCCTTTCAGAGCAGTCTCTCATGATGGTCATTTCCATTTTAACAATGAATATTTAGCAGTTTCTAGAAAAATACATTTTAACGGATGAAGGTTCTAATATGTCTTTTGGTTCTGGTAATCAAGCAAGTCATCAGGTAAAAATGTAGCAATCTAGAGTAGGTTTGGCATGGCCTCTTATTGGCAATTAACTGTTACCTTGGTAATACTGTATGCACATGAAAGGTAATGTAATATTGTATAGATCTCAGCCACTAACTGAAATGAGTGACACGTGTTAGCACAGCAACTTCAAGAGATGTATTAGAGCCAGGCGAGGTGGCGCATGCCTTTAATCCCAGCACTCGGGAGGCAGAGGTAGGAGGATCGCCACGAGTTCAAGGCCACCCTGAGACTACAGAGTGAATTCCAGGTCAGCCTGGACTAGAGCGAGACCCTACCTCGAAAAAAAAAAGGGGTGGGGAGGAGGATATATTGGTTGTCTATGTACCAATTCAGGAAACTGGTTGATTAAAATGTTTCTAAGTTACCAAATTTTTAGATTGGATAGAAAGTCAGAGAGAGAGAGAGAGAGAGAGAGAGAGAGAGAGAAAGGTCATATATAACTGGCCAAATATAAGACAGTTCCCAAACAAATTTATATACATTTTTATAATTACTTTTCAGAGGCTCAGACATGTGTCCCACTGTGGAAATGCAATGCTTCCATGTAATCAAAATATTATAGCAAAATGAGGGTGAGCTTACTGTCCTCCCCCATATTCATTGTTACATTCTGCAGACATTTGTTTGTCACAGATGGCCAGTCAAATAGCATGAGGTTTGAAATTACCAGAGCTTTGAAGTTCAAAGAGACAACTATTTGCTTTAACTGTGATAAGAAAGTTAGAAAAAGATGAGGCAGGAGAATACCTAAGGAGGATTATCTGAACTTCTGAACCCATTGTAAAAATGTAAATTGCTAGATGTAGGCATCTGTTTCCTTGTGTTTGTTAATCTACATGCCTAATGTCACATACACATATCTGTGCCTTACTGCAAAATCCCTTTGTAACTGGGGTTCTGGGCAAGACTTTTCTACTCTTGGACCCAGGGTATAAAGTAAACTCCATTCTCCGCTTGTTGAAACAGCTTTGTCTGTTTGTCACTGGGAATTTCTACAACAAAGACACCAGGAACCATCTGAGTTTATGGACTTCAAAGGAGGAATAACAATGGCAGGTTCATTATCATTTTGAATGTGCACATGTATTAACTCATAACAATCTCTTTTTTTAAAAATATTTTTGTTTTTTAAAATATTTATTTATTTGTTTATTTATTTTCTTTATTAAGCAGAGAGATGAGGGAGAGAGAGAGAGAGAGAGAGAGAGAGAGAGAGAGAGAGAGAGAGAGAGCGCACACCAGGGCCACCACCTTGTGGGTCTGGCTTATGTGGGACCTGGGGAATTGAACCCGGGGCCTTAGGCACTGGAGGCAAGTGCCTTAAATGCTGAGCCAACTCTCCAGCCCAACAATCTCTTTTTAACAGACCAGGAAACATGGGTTCAGAGAGACTAGGGTGTCACATAGAAAATCATAAATATATTTTGCTTTATAAAGTTAGGCCAGAAAATACCTTTAAGATACAGGGAGTATTTTTGTATTTCCCCCCCACACACACACACACATTCTCTTTTAAAGTACATAAGTCTCAAATAAATATTGAGATTAATAGACTCCTCTGCGAACTAAGCTTCTTTGTGAATGTTCCTTTTCCCTAAATTAACTCATAAATTCAATTAAATCCAGATCAAAATTCCTTCAGGATTTTAAATGCTGCTTTATAAGGTGATTATTGTATCAAATTAGACTCATATGGAAGATAAAGTTCCCAAGGTTTATCAGAAACTTTTGCTGAAAACATGCAAATGATGTCTTTTATAGGACATACTAAAAACCACCATTACAATTAAATCCATGTGGCAATAGTGCAGAAGCAGATTAAACAACAACGGGATAATCACGGAAGTCCAAAACTAAGTTTGCGTACTTCTTAACAGTGATATTTTAAGAGAATGTACATAGATCTTTGAAAAATGCTTTTGTAACATTATATTTTCCATTTTAAGAAAACCAAGGTTGAATAGTCAGGTACACAAAAATCAACATGAAATTAATTAGCATTTATTGTTAAAATAGTGCAAGCAAGTATATTTTAAATATAATTCAAGGTGGAGCGTTCTAAGAAAATGCCAATTTTAGAAATCATGAAGAAAAACGATGAACAAATTTGACTACAAAGAATGTCAAAATGTACACATGATCAAGCTGTCACATATAAATAAATAAATGAGTCACATAGACCACACAGCTAGCAAGAGCAGTTGCCCATTGAGAAATACCTAAGCAGTGATATCATGAGCAAACAGGGCCAGGGGCCCAGGGGTGCCCTGGAGATTCTCGTATTGAAATCACACATCTAGTTCACTCAGTCACTGCTCTTTGCAAAGCTCTAATAATCTCTCCCTCTTTTTTTCCTCCCCATGGTCAATTGGTAGCTTTTCCATTGGACTGAGAAAACAGAATCAATAAATCAGAACGAGGGTCCTTGTCTTTTCACAGATGTCCACCCTCTGTACCCTTGCAGAATCTCATCTTCACTGGGCATTTCCATTTGTGCACTGTACCATGCTGCCTTGTGCCCACCCACGACTTTGTCTCTACCATTTTCTCTCTGTCTTCTGCATCATTCACTGAAGCTCTCCATTTGTGTATTGCCATCACCATGCCAACCCCTCTGAAGAGCATCTCCCAAATAAATAAAATAAAATATTCCCCTGGTCATATAGCTTCCTTCAGTTACTGCTCCATGTCTTTATTTTTCTTTAGAGTAAAATTCCTCCAAAGTAGATTTGGTACGTTCATCTTCTGTGCCATTCTCTCTCACACAGAGCCTCATTTGTCTCCACTAAAATCTCTGCCCCCCCCCCAGAGTAACCAATGGCCTTCACATTTCTAAGCATAATGGCCTCATTTAAGTCCTCAACTCTATCAAATCTCCTCTCAGAATCTTCTCTTAGAATCTGAGGTGGAAATCTGTCATTTTAAATCTCCTGCCATATTCTAGTGCTCATGGAACACAAGTTGATTTGAGGTCAGAAAAGAGTTAGAACATATAGGAATTCAGAGAGAGAGAGAGAGAGGGAGAGAGAGAGAGATTGAGAGAGAGAGAATATAATAGCATTTAATTTTAGGAAGCCTTTACTGTTCATGAACCCTGTTCTCAGCCCTTCCCTCAGATTCAGGGACCCCATATTTTGATTTCTTCCCATCCCTCTGTTCACTTGTTCCCAAGTCCCCATGGTGGATCTCCTCCTGCTTTGTTCCCCCATGGAGATTGGAGTCCCTCAGAACTTGCCCTGGCCTTGAACTTCGCCTTGAATAGTTTGCTTTCCTACCTACACTGACTTCCACCCACTTGGTAACTTCAAATACCATTCACACACTGGTGACTCACAGACTTCTGCCACCCTCTCCCACCACCCTCTGCCTGTCCCACAGCCCTGGGTGATTCCTGGCTTTCCTCTCCATCTCAGCCAGCCATCACTCCCCTAACATTCAGGCCAAGCATCTTAAAATCAGAGCCCCCCCCCTTTCTCTTCATATTCCACCCGCTGTTCTCCGCTTTCTCCACTGCCAAACCCAGTCCAGTCACTTCTTGCCCGTGTCTTGCTGTAAACTGGAATATCAGACCACGTGATAGACTCACTCATAGACTCACTCTCATTCTTCTCAATACCTCCTGCACAGGCATGTGTCCAGTGCATCCTTTTCCAAATGTTGTCCTTACTTGTACATCACTGGACAAAGCACCTGACCAGAAGCAGCTTGTGGGGGAAAAGGGCTTATTTTGGCTTACCGTCTCAAAGAGAAGCTCCATAATGGCAGGATGACATGAGCAGAGGCTGGATCTCACCTCTACCATAAAAGGTGGTAACAGCAGCTGGAAAGTGAGAACTCACACAGCATTTTAGAGGATAGCAGGCCTCAAGGTGCACCCCAGCAACACAGAGCCTTAAGCGAGCTCCACCTCCCAAATCTCCATCATCTGGGGACCAAAAATTCAGAATATGTGAGATTATAAAGGACACCTAATTCAAACCGCCACACCAAAAGGAGTCAGATTGAGTCACTTCCCTGTGCAACACCTTTGCTCCAGTAATGTAAACCCCATAGATCATATTTTAAAACACCTTAAATTTTTTGAGTCCAGCTTTCTCTCTGGGATAATGGATTTACTTTCTTCACTTTGATTTTTCCCTTGCAGTTTCTGGACATGACAAGCAGACTCCCAACTCAGGACCTTCGCTCATGCTGTTTCCTCATGTTGGAATATATTCCTTATAGGTATTAGCATATTTCAGTGCTCAGATGACCTCCCTGACTGCCCATCTAAGTAACATACTTTCTCACTAGATATGCCTCACTCCGCTTCACTATTCTCTGTCTTTTATAACATTAAAGCTAGGTGTTGTTTCCTTCCACTCTAAAGAAAATAGAACTTCCTTTTATAGCTGCGTTCCAAGTATCTAGAATACTTTATACTTTATTTGAACAAATAAATTAATGAATAAGAAATGAACCACAAGGTTAGAAGAAGTATTTGAGACAAAAGAAGTTAATATTCAGAAGTTCAGAGAGTTGCTACAAATCAATCAATATCAAGGAAGCATCTATCAGAAGGTTTAAACAGTAAAGGCAATGAAGAAGAAACTAAGTAGTAATAAACATGAAATACCCCACAAACTTCACAGCTAATTAGAGAAATTTCAATTCAAACCATAAGCCATTGTGTTTTCTCCATTCAGAGTGGCAAATTTGAATGACTGACAACATCCATTCATGGCAAATGTTTATCGAGACAGATGTTGTTATAAAATGCAAGTGACGACTTAAATGGACAAAGACTAAATTTTTTGGAGGTCAATTTGGTAGTATATGTCAGAATTTTAATCTTCTGGCTCATAAATTTGACTTCTGTGAATCTAAAATTTATAGAGAATCCTCATACACATAAAAGGATATTTGATGCACTACTGGATTTGCTAAGCAAAACAAAAGAAAAAAAAAACAAAATAATTCACTAGTAGAAAAGCTAATTTACAGATGAAGAAAGAAATAGAGATGGGGAATAAAGATGTGATCTTACAATTATATTTTATATAATTACATATTAAATTGCTTTGGGAATTAAGGGAGCCTATGGTTAATTTTTAGTAATGGTGATTGGAGAATGTTTCATGAATAAGAACTATTTGTGGTCTGGGAGGCCCATGAAGTAGATCAAGGATTAAGAGAGTGATCTAGTTATCTATTTTAAGATAATAAATTCCAAAACTTAGTGAGTTGAGACCATTTTCTATGTTTCACATTTGTGTGGTTCAAAGATTTTTGGCATTGGCCTAGGGTACTCAGTGGTACCTAGCAGTTTACAGGTGGGCAACCTAGTCTACCAGGTTCAACACGGCTTCATTCACAAGTCTGGCACCTGGTGTAAGTGGTTGGTCCATTTTGGATTCTACTGAGACTGGCCATTGGAGTGTGTATGTCATCTCCTCTCCAGCATGGTGGTCAGAAGCAAGACTCAGAGACAGGGAGCTCTAAGTAAGAAAGAGCAGTGCCCAGGGGCTTAAGGTTTAACCACAAAATTGGGCACAGCCTTTGCCTCACCTTCTTTGTCACAACAGGCATGCAATTCACACATATTCAGGCCATGAACTCTAGATCTCAACGATAAAAGTTTCAACACTTTGGAGAAGTTTTCACCATTGAGAAGAGTGTCAAAAATTTAAGATTATCTTTAAAAGAATTGTGATAATCACCCCTAGATGGCTATGTATGGTTTTAAAGTTATTATTACTGTCCTCAACTGTGCCCATTCTTGTATGGGATAAAGTGTTGTGTTCAGATGGGCAAAGAAATCTGATAGTACCTTCAAACTGAGGGCAGAAGTAGAGCTAGTCTTATACAGGTCACAGTGAAAGCCTCAAGAATTAAACTATTGAGCTAAAATACATAGATGTGACTTCTTTTCAGTAGCTGGTTGTATGATGACAGGCATTGTAGTGTTGGCTTGAGTTAGGATGGGTATATGTCATCAGGAGTGAACTGAAGTGATGGCTGAAGGAGGGTTGTGATCTCCTGAGGTTCAAATACCAGGATTATTAACATAACAAGAATTTCTCAGAGATACACTCCTACTTGAGAATCCCTGTGTGGGGTTGGCTGGGTGATTGCACAGTCTACCTCAAGAAGAAAGTACAACAAGCTGTGTGTTGATGCCCCAGACCAATGAGAGCTAGAGCTGAATGTATTTCTCTTCAATATCCTCATTTTACAGATCCATAAATGAAACAGCCCCCTGAGTGACCTAATGGACAAAGTCAGGCCTTAACAGTGGTAGCCATGCTCAGATTATGTCTGTCTTCAGCTTTACCAGGCAAGGCTAAAGTATTCTCCAAAGTATATATGGGTAGTATATATATATATATATATATATATATATACATATACCAAGTTACACTCATCCCAGTTTGTGAGGGATTCACAGAAATCCTTTCTATTTCTGTGTGTCATTCCTTCCTAATACAGGCATCTTCTCTCAATCTGTTGTCTTTTCACTTTGGATATGTGACCATAGATTCCCAAGTAGTTAGAGAGAAAGTAGGGAAAAAGAAAGATGGGAATCTCATAGATAAGAGTCTTCCTTCATTTTAGGATCCAGGAATAGAAACGAATGGGTGTTTGGAAGTAGAGCTAATCTGTATAGAGCCAAAGACCAAGGTAGAGACTGAGGTGCTCACAAGGAAAGGGGGGCTTGTGGTCAATGAGCTGAGATTGGGGTGTCTAATTTATTGAGCATGCAGTATGTGTCATTCTCAGATATAATAGTTTAGAAGTGTCATTTCACTTCATCTTTTCCTTAGCCTTGTGGGTGAAGTGGTGTGAGTATGTTATGTAATTTATAGCTGAGGCAGCTCAGGCATAAAGTAACAAAGTAAATGACAAGAACAGCCTCAGTAGTGTCCTGGGCCACTTAGGAGGAAAGAGGTCCATCGTGGTCACGAACTAGTCCCAGGGCTCATGTCCCTGTCTTCCACCTGTTCCATCTATATAGCCTCTCACATGTCATGTGTGTTGCTATAATGCCAAGATTTTGGAGAAAAACACAGATCCAGTTGCTGAAAGCTCCTCTTTGAATAAATATGAAGTGATTTTCAGTGTAAATGTAGTTTTTTTTAATTCATGTTTGCAGATTTAAATGCATCAGAAATGAAGGAAGGCATGAATATTCCAAAGTAGTTTTGTTTTTGTTGTTTAAAATTCTTCCCTCTCACTCAAGCTTTCTGCTTCTCTCCTTCCCTCCCTCTTCTCTCCTGTCTTTACAGTATTTGAATAGGCCCCACAGGCTTCTGCTATTGAACTCTATAATGGTAGTCATTTGTGTGAGCAAGCATAATCCATTAGCTTCTTCAGATGGGAACAGAGGCAGTTGACTTATGCAATCCTGAAGCAGCTAAATTCTGTTTAATAAGATGATTCTGCCCCCTCTTCCTCAGCTGTGCAGATTTAGAGAGTAAAGGAAGCCTCTGAGATTCCAAAACCTCCTGTCAACAACCTCCCCTTTTCAAATAATAAAGACATCATTTCTAATTCTTTGCCATTATTAATTAATGGAAAACTGTTCGTGATGTCTGTTAGATCTAAAAGACAAATCTCGCCATTCAGTATGAAAACTGAAAGAAGCTGATAGGAGGAGGCAGCTCCCCACTCTGAAGAAACAGAGCAAAGAGGCAATGCCAAGTTCAATCTCTCCACTTTCAGCCTATCTGTCTGAAGTCACCATATTCACAGTCACTCACTGGTCTTCACACACATTTGTAGTCTGTGTAAAAAATGGCACCTATGGAGGCTGGGCGTGGTGACGCATGCCTTTAATCCCAGCACTCTGGAGGAGGCAGAGGTAGGAGGATCCACAGGAGTTCCAGTCCACCCTGAGTTTACATAGCAAATTCCAGGTCAGCCTGGGTGGGCTACAGCAAGATCCTACATGGGAAAACAAAAACAAACAAAAAAAATTAGGCTGGGTTTGGTGGTGCAAGCCTTTACTCCCAGGACTGGGGAGAGGCAGAGGTAGGAAGACAAACACCCTGAGATTACATAGTGAATTCCAGGTCAGCCTGGGCTAGAGCAAAACCCTACCTCTAAAAACAAACAAACAAATAAACAAGTCACATATGGTAAAGAGAAGAAACAGCTTTAAGTTGTGAGTCTTGATTACAGGTTTTCTACATTGGGCTTGAAATGCATCTCAGTGGGTGGTCTCCTGACATAGGCCACCTCTCTGTCTCTAGCCTCCAAAGATGCAATGCATGGTCAAATTAACTAATCTGTAAACCTAGGAGAAACTAGTCAGGGAGATTTTGACTAAAAATCTTCTCCTGGGATAGCTAAACAAACCAGGTGCTAATGAGGCTGAGGCTGAGTTAGTTTTATTGAGGGGAACGGTTGTAAGGCCTTCTATCAATCATTGTCAAAACATCACCATTATATGAGGAAATACATGATTTGTCTGTGGTTGCTTAATTGTTTCAGTGTCTTTTTCTTCTTCTGTAAATAGGTTTTAAATTTTGTAAAGAACAGGGATTACAGCTTACATTTTTATATTGCTTCCTTCCACCTGCTGTCCTTACTCACAGGTATAATTACCCATCTCAGTTCTGTAACTCATACTTACCTTATTCCCTGAGTTTGAGAGCAGAGACCCCATCAAGAATAGACAGGTAATTACTTCTTGGGCATTGTGAGCAGATGATTAGGATTGTTCTCTTGGTATTTTAGTACATTATTGTCATATTTTCTAACTGAAGGAATTAAATCATTATGCAAAACGTGCTAAGAAAAATTCAACACACAGAAGATGCTAAAGTCCTCCAATAATTCAGTTCACTTTAAAAGCTTGTCAAGCCTTGTCCAAAATGCTACTGAGAATACAGACATGGATAAGACCTGACTCTGGCTGGTGTAAAGAAGATTCTTGAGGATATTAATAACTGAGATAATCTATAAGATTAGTATCTATAAGATACATATATAATATAATTGTATATATAAGATATTATCTATAAGATATTATATGACCCTGACAGAATAAACAAGGCTATTATAAAAGCATCACCAACATGCATGGTTATAGAAGTATTATCACTAGGGACACACACTAAGCTATATAAACAGACATTTTAACTAGAATGTTCCTCTACATACATGTAGAAGTTAACACACACCTACATAATGGTAAGTCTTTCTTCCCAAATTACCTCTTTGTAAGTGAGGTTGAAAGTCTGTTACATCCTTGTTAAATTAAGACCTTTGTCCTGGAATGTCATTTTCTTTGCTGCTACCTATTCATTCTGCATCACGTCACAATTTTCTTGGTCTTTATCTGTATCAGCTTCTCCTCTTTGTTCTACATCCTTCTTGTTCACTTGATCTTGTATCTGCAATCTTTTCACAGATACAGTCCTTTCCTTTCCAGTGTTAACACTCCAATACCAGGAAAGGTGATTTTCATTGAAGAGAAAATGTTAGAAGGGGCTTGATAATGCTACTCACAGGACCTTTCCACTTGGTCACGCCAGATTCTCAAAACTGCAGTGTTTATCTTCCTTCCGCACTTTCCATGGCTCTACAAACAAAGCTGTTGGATCTTCTGAATATTGAGCTTCTGCCACTGGACAGACACAAGCACTCATCACTTGACCAGTGTCAAATACACAATTGGTAAAGAATCAGTACCCACTGATTGTAAGTGAACTCCTTCTGACAGGATAAACATAATGCATGCATGCAAGTGCCCAATATTTCAGATTACAGTCACTTGTAATTGCCTACTACTTTATTCATATACAGTACCTTATTCAATCCCAGTCACTGGGCTGGGAGATGCTTTAACCTTAGAAATACACGAAGAAACAGCCTAGTAATAACCGGTGATATGATGGGTGTCCATGAGCAGCTGATCCATGGGTACTGGTCATCAAACTCCAACTCCATACCTGTTGTAGTTACCTTCGCTTTGCTGGCACAAAGCATCTGACCAAAAGCAGTTGAATGAGAGGGGAAAAAAGTTCATTTTGGTTTATAATCTTTAAGGGAAACTTTATGATAGCAGAGAAATAATGGTAGAACAGAGGCTGGACATTACATTTTTCCACAGCGTGTTGAAGATAGCAGCAAAAGAGAGCTGAAGGAGCACTGAAAAACTGGGGGCTAATAAGGCTCAAGGTCCAGCAAGGTTTCACCCCCAAATTGGCATCAGTTGGGAACTAAGAATTGAAAACACTTGAGTTTACAGGGGACATCTGATTCAAACCACCAAAATACCCATTCAAATCTAATATGTATTTATCTCTCTCTCTCTCTCTCTCTCTCTCTCTCTCTCTCTCTCTCTGTGTGTGTGTGTGTGTGTGTGTGTGTGTGTGTGTGTGTGTGTGTGTGTGTCTGTCTGCCTATCTTTCTTTCTCTCTCATTCCTCATTATGTAGTCCTATCTGGACTCAAATTCACAATGTTCCTGCCTCACCATCCCAAGTACCAAAATTACAGGTATGTGCTACCATGCCTGCCCAAATCTAGCATATAAGCATAACATCTGGAACATGAAGGGGACAGTGGTCATCATTTTAAATTATTCTGAATCTAAAATTTGCCTTTATGCTCTAACATGTTTGAGATCTGAATCACTCAGCCCGATTATTTTCCTGCATTTTTGTATTAAAGTAGGCTTTGCCAATTTTGTTGAGGTAGAAAATATTTTAATTGGGGGTTGGCTTGTAAACGGGATGCTTCAGCAACCAAGCATCAGAAAGAAGCGCTAGGACATCAGTGGAGGAAAGGGACCTGCCTCATTAATAAAAGCAATTAGTGCACCCCGTACACAGCAGCCAGTTAGGCTCGGGTGCTCTTAGTGCCTCATGGGCATCTCAGCACAGCCTGCTAACTGGGCAAGTTTCTCTTGGCAGGAGATTAAATATTGTCATTGATTTTATTTGCCCAGTCTACTTCACAAATTCTGATTCCCATTGGACTGTGCTTAAGGGAATAGTTGATTTAAAAAAAAAAAAAACAAGTTACACAGTGTCCTTGACTGTGAACTGGGGGTGGGGGTGTCTGATTTTTAAGAAAAATCAAAGTAGAACACTTAATTTGCCTAAATATTAGAGTGAATTTCCATACTTAGTGACTTATTTTGAGTGAATCATGTTTGGTGGGAAGTCAATATGGAAATGATAGCCAAATTATTGATACTGTCTGTTTCAGCATTTAAACCTTCCAGGACAGCAAGCTCAGAGTATGTGTAGAGGTTCCTAGTAAGACTGAAAGTTTAAGGATGAAATTTCCCAGTACCTGGGACCCAGGTGTCAGCACAGGCTGGAAGACTTCCAATAAATAGTTCCTGGCGCTTGAGTTAAGTACCTCGTTACTCTGCAGAGCAGGTTTGCTTCACTTTTTCACACGTCAGGAAACAGATGCTCTGGTTTGCTTCTGTATTTAAGGATGACGTCATTGCAAATTAATACGAGAATGAAAAGGGAGAGAAAATGTCATAGGCACCATAAATCCAGTCCTGTGGACGTAAGAACCTGAGTCACTGCTGTCCAGGACACTGCAGTGGCTCTGGTGAGCTCAGAAGCTGTGTTGGTGACCAAGCAGCCACTCCAGCTGCTGGGGACTCAGCTCTCCTCTCCTGCTTTTTCAGGGTCTGCTATTGAATACCTGGCTTTCATTCCTTTTCTAATTCTTGAATGCAAGCTTTACTTACACTGTTTTTCTACTGCCATTACTGTGGGCTTCAATTCTCCAATGCAACTGTAATGTGTTTGTTATGATGCACCTGTATGGAAATAGTGCTTATGTTCTACTATTGGCAATAAGGGGCCTTTAAAAATATTAATTTACGTGTTTGAGAGAAATAAGAGGAAAGAGAGGGGAGAAAGAGAGGGAGACAGAAAGAGAGAATGGGAGCATCAGTGTCTCTTGCCACTGCAAATAATCTTCAGATGCATGCACCACTTTGTGCATCTGGCTTTACATGGGTACTGAGGTCTCGAACCCTGCCTATGAGAACTCAGTGAGTGAACACTGACTCAATATTTGCCAATAGTATGGTCCTTAGAAAACTCCAAAGCTTGAGAAAATTATACAAAAGTGTACAAATAGTATTCATCTCAACACATTCTCTTCTTATAAATCATTACTATGTATGTTTTAAGGGATTGGGAGTTTTTCCTCCTTTATCCACTACGATTATTTAGTGTATCAAGCATTATCTGGCACACAGAGGTAAATCAATGAATGTTTATTAAGTGAATAAATTTTAAAATGGAATGTGAATTTCTGTTGCTTGCAATCCAGTTTCCATACTGCAATGCAGAACGAGGAACTAATCAGAACCCAGGGGTCTTATCAAGTTGATGCCGAGAATGGAACATCAGGAGGGCACTATTCTTACTATTTGTTGAGAACCATATTGAAAATGGCAAAGCTATATATAGGAAAATTTTCAGAGTTCTGAAGGAGATGTCCTTGAAACTTTGAGCAAATGTTTATTTGTGATCAAATTTTAACCAGATAAATTGGCTCTGGACCAATCATGATGAAATTTAAAAGCAACCCTAGATAGGATAAAATTGACTTGAAAATAATTTAAACTTACACCAGAAATTCAAAGCTACTTAAAGAAATACAACATAATCACCACAATGTACCATACTTATCCCAATGTCTACCACAGAAAAATAGTTACCAGATATGAAACAACATAGGAAAATATGTCCTTTAGTCAGTAAAAAAGTTAACAGAAAGAAATAAGGAACATGGTAGAATTATCAGATAGTGACCTAAAAACATAATGGTGGGAACTGAACATCATCCTATTAAGTGAAATAAGCCAAACTCAGAAGGATGAATATTGCTTCTTTTCTCTAATATGGAATTCTATATCATATATATGTGTGTGTGTATATACCTATATAACATGAAAGTAGAAGGGGCTGTACTTGAGAAAAGAGACTAGCAGGAGGGGCAGGGGACAGGAAGTAAAGTAGGGTGAATATGTTCACAGTACATGATACATTTCAGTAACAAGATCATGAAAACAATCATTTTGTACAATGAATATGTGTTTTCTTTTCAATGAATGTTCTTTTTAAAGTGCCTCGCTATAAGTACACTTGCTTGTGTAAGGAAAACATAAGTACAATGGTGAGAAAAACTGATGACCTTCCAAACCTGCAAATAGAACTAGAGATTAAAATTAAAGTGTATAAAATAAATATATACTATAAGCAATTAACAACAGATTACAGAGTGCAAAGATCAGAGGATCTGAAGACACTAGAAACTCCCAACATGAAGCAGCAGGGTAAAAGAAACAAAAAAGACAAGATTTCAAGAAATGAGGAGACTTAGTGAACAATGAGATTCAATCAATCAGTTTGATGATGACTATTTTGGTGGGGAAAAGATAAAATGTAAAACTTTTGAGAACTACAAACTCATAATCTAGGTTTATAAGCCACAAAGTAAGCATCAAATGATGCTATTATGCACCATTATTAACTTGTTGTGAACTACTGAAAAAGACAAAACATTTGAAGCAGTCAGAAACATGGCCTTTTATAAACAAAGTAACAAAAAATAAGTTTTACTCTAGATTCAAGAGAAAGCATGTTACAAGACACAATCCTGCATCTTTTGAGTGTCAGAAGACATTAGCCTATAATTGTATCTAAAATAAAAATGCCTCCCAAAAGAAATGTGAAGTCAAATCCTTTCCAGACCAATAAAAGCTGAGAGAATTCATTGCTAGCAGACTTGCATTATAAGAAATGCTAAAGAAAAAAGTTTAGCTTGAAAGAAAATGTTCTTGAGGCAAAATTTTGAATCCACATAAAATATTGAAAAGAGAAAAGGTAAATGTCTAATTAAGTAAAACATACTCCTCATTTTAATATCCTTAAAAAGGGAACTTTAATAAAAATAATAATAATGGAGTTTGCATTTTAAGCATTTAAAAAAAGTACATGTAAGAATTACAGCAGAGGTAAAACATGAAATCCAGAGGATGAAATGAAAGAATGAAGATCCCCTGCAAGAGCTCTGAATTATATATATATACAAATATAAAATCAGCAACAGTGCTTTGAGAAACACTGTGAAGAGTTAAAATTTTACATTGTAAATCCCATAGGAACTACCAAATAATAAGAAAAAGAAGTGTACCCTGAAAGCCAATATTAGTGGCACAATGGAAAACTTCAAAAAGCACAAGAGAACTTTGAATTTTTTTTTCAAGAGAAGACACAAAAGTAGGAAGCGGGTGGACTGGAGAAATGACTCAGCAATTAAAGGCAGTGGCACGTGTGATGGTTAAGTTTATTGTTAATTTGTTCAATAATCTACAGTAATCTTGGGCAGGTCTCTGAGTTTGCCTGTGGAAAGGACTGACAAAAGGAGGAGGTGCCTCCTTTTGAGTTGCCCTTCCCCCAAGTGGGTGGGCCTTCCAGAAGAGACTGGATACAAGAAAGCTTGGGGGGGTGGGGTAGGGAAAGCCTTCTTCTTCCTTCCTCCCCTGGCTGCTGGTGCTTGTTCCTGACTTGCTCTTCTACCCTTCCTGGCCATTGGAACCCAGTTTCCTCAGCCTCACATTGTGGACTGAAGAACAGCTGCTCTCCAGGGAGCCACCAGGCCTTCTGGGCTGGATTGGGACTGCTGAGGCCTCCAGCCACGTGGACTGAACAGCTACTGGTTCCTTCACCTGTTAGCCTGCATATTGTTATGGTTGGACCAGTCATAAGCTACCCCAATAAATTCCCTTTTACTATAATCCATTCTATCAAGTCGGTTTCCTCTAGAGAACCCTGACTAATACAGCATGCAAAGCCTGAAGTCCCTCCTTCAATTACCCTGTTCCCACTTAGAGCTGGATGCACAAAGTAGCACATGCATCTGGAGTTCTTTCATAGCAGTAGGCCCTGACATACCCATATTCTCTCAAATAAATAAATAAATAAATAAATAAATAAATAAAGTATTTTAAAAACTAACTCATATAAAAAAGTAGGAAAAATGATCCCCTTCCAAAATGGAACAAATAGAAAACAAAAACAAATTATAGCTTTGAACATAATCATATTGATAGTTACATTAAATATAAATGAGCTAAAAACACTAACTGAAGAATAGTGATATAGCAGTACAAACTAAATTCTGTTAAACATTTAAGAAATGCCAGAACTCTAAAAGTTAATGCAGACAAAGAAGATGTCAGGTCAGAGAATATAATTAAAACAGTATAAGATTGAATTGACTTCTTAAGAAGCCCTAATAACACTTATGTGAAAGCACCTTGTTATAGACATTCCAAATAGAGGAAGCTAATGTGAATGTAAGGTAAATCTGAGGCAAAAAATTTAAATTTAGATATTTTCCACAGTCATTCCATAATACTTGGTGGATCAAGTGGCAAGTTATCAGACATAAAACTCTTAAACAGCACAGCCATCAAAATTTACATATTCATAGTTACAGAATTTGCTTAACAGTCTCTACATTTTTTTTCAACTAAATGCAGGATATACACTAAGACCATATTCTGGCTCAAAAATGTTTTAATACATTTTCAAAGTATTTTCCATTGCTATAAAATAATAAAAATTAAATCTATAATAACAAAAAGATGCCTAGAGAACATAAAAATATTTGGATAGTAAAGGTATTGTTTAAATGATACATAACTCAAAATTCAAAAGTGAAAAGTTGGGAAATATGTCAACTGAATGAAAATAAAATACAATATATCACCATTTGTAGAATGTAACTCAATCAGTTCTTGAATTCATATGTATGCCATTAAATATTTATACTAGAAAATGTATTTCCAAAATCAGTCATTTAAGTTTTTCTCATTAAGATGGAACAAGAAGAGCAAATCATACTCACAGTTAAAGAAAAGTTATGATGCAGATGATAGTAGAAACCTATGACATAGAAAAGTGCCATGCAATAGAGAAAAATAAATGAAATCAAAGCTAATTCTTTGAAAAGATCCATAAAACTAATACACCATTTCTATAAAAACGTAGAAAAGGCGTACTGGATATGGGGTTACATAACAGAATATGGGCATTGTGAAAAAATTGGTAACAGTAAAATAGTTCATAGCTCTCAACAACCAGAAATTAATTCAAAATCAAATACATGATGGATCTGAAGTATTGCTGGGTGGAATTGTATCTTGTGGTGTCCCTGCAGCTTTGGTACTGGACAAACATGCCCATTGCACTGTGCATGCCTCATACCCAGAAATGCCAAAGAGCGCTTCCTGAAACAGATCAGATTCAAGACTATTGTGTTATGGATCCCAGTGTTTTTACTATATATACAGAGTTTTCTGGTTACATCTTATCGATGGTTGAGTGACAGAAAACAAAGATTTTTAATGTTTTCTTCATTTCTCAGCATGTAAGTATCAAATTAGTAGATATTTGCATTGCATCATGTTGGAATGTTTTATTTTAGAGTTTGAGTTACTGACTTGAGTTTCATAAATGAATTTTGGCTTGGGATTCTGAAAGAATTTCCAACAATTTCTGAAATGACCCTAAACATACTTCTGAAACAGTGTGCTCAGCATTGACAGTTAAAAAAAAATCAAAGTATTGATCAGCTTTGAAAGATGTTGCTCATTAACCCACAGGATCAAATATTCATCCAGGATTTAACTTTTTATGTCAAAATAAGTAAGCATACCTATCTCAGTAGTATGCAATTTGTTTTCCAATTTAATAATTAGAGACTTAGATATAAAAGAATTTCTTTAAAATAAGTTGTATTATGATTTATATCAGTAAATGTTTGGATTGTATACCTATTTTATAACCTATATATCTGAGGTTCTATAAAAATTTGTCAGGTAAAAAGTAATGAATGGAAAGTGTTTAAGAAGCCCTATTTGTGGAACAGAGTCTAAGAGTATATCTCAGTATTTTAAAAATCCAGCATAATAATCATCAATTAGAAATTCCATGCATGACTGTGACCCACAGAAGAAGAAAAATGAATCATTCAATTCCAGAACTGGCACATATGTTGAAATTATCGGCACACTCACATATACATAATTTCACGCTGCATGTTCAAAAGTTAAGAAGGGAGCTAGAGAGATGGCCCAGCGGTTAAGGCATTTGCCTGCAAAGCCTAATGACCTGAGTTAGATTGTTTGCTTCCCCAGTACCCACGTAAACCCTGATGCACAAAGAGGCGCATGAATCTTTGCAAGTTTATTTGCAGCGGCTGGAGGCCCTGGCATTCCCATATGCAAACTCTAATCGTAATTACTCATAAAATACAGAAATAGAATTAACAGAGTAGATAAAAGCAATCATTAATAAACCTGATGTAACAGAAGCCATACAAAATAAAATACAAAAAAATGTCATAAGCCCTGTAAGAAAGTGTCAGGTGCCCTAATATGTATACTGAGTCCCTGAATAGGATAAGGCTTCCTTCTACATTTCCAGATAAAATGGCCAAAATTCTCAAATTTAATAAAAACTATAAATTGAGAGTATCAAGAGAAGCTTATTAAACTTCACACACCACGAACAAAGAAGCAGACATGTATTTCCAGTGGGCAAAGGGCTCAAGGCAAAGACTTGCAATCCCAACATACTCACAACCCCAATTTTCTTAAAGCGTTCCCTAAGGGAGTACTATCCTCATTGATCACAGAATGGGTATCCTGGAGAATGGGAGAAGCCCAAAATAATCTGGACCTGCAGATGTTGTTTCTGAATAAATACTGGTTTCAAGGAGGTCCAGAACAGCACTGTTTTGTTACCCGCCCAAGCAAAACTTACGTGGTATGTGACCAAAAATATTTGACTGCAAGTTGCTTCTTGGAAAGTGTAGTCGGATGTCCAACTTATTCAATGACTATTCTTCATTTTTGCATGCAGTTTAAATATGCATCTTCAGTGCCCAAAGGAAAAGGTTCTTCACATCTTTATTGAGATATAATTTACCAACCAAGAGTGTAAATTTCAGTGATCATAAGTGTACTCCCAGAGTTGTACTTCCATCACCACACTCAATTTTACAATATTTCATCATCACCAACAAAGATTCCTAGACTCCATATCTATTATTTCAAATCCAACCAGCTCTTTCAGCTCTAGTAATAAAATAATCTACTTTCTGCCCATAGATTTGCCTAATCTAGACATTTTATATATATGGAGACATAATACATGTTCCTTTGTGCCTGGCTTCTTTTGCTTAGTGTGCTTTCAAAGTTCATCCGTGTTGTGGCATATAATAATATTTTATGCCTTTTTTGTCCAAATAATATTTCATTCATGTATAAATAACAATTGTTTATCCATCAGTTGAAGAGCATATGGTTTGTTTAAACTTTTCAGCTGTTACAACTAATACTACTTTGAGTGTTTGTGTATAAGGTTTTTAGTGAATGTACATTTTCATTAATGTGAATTTTATTCCTAGGTATGGAATGGCAGGGATCTGTCACCCTTCTAATTTTGTAATTCAATCACATCAATGGAAAACATAGCTCTCTCGATATGTTTTGAGGACACTATACTGATGGAACTTGGAAAGCAAGCGTTTCAAATACTGTAGATTCTTGGACAGTAGATAAGAGATACATTTCCCAGTGAAATTTCTGGCATTCCAATAGCCTAAGAAAAGTTGGGATATATCCTCAGGGAGAAAAAAAAAACATAAAAAATCAAATTATCTATGACAATGAGCTCTAGATGGTTTTATTTAGATATTTTAGAAACAATTAAAATTAGTGAATATATATTTTAAGCTAATTAAAAAATATTTTATTTATTCATTTTCAAGCAGAGAGAGAGAGAGAGAGAGAGAGAGAGAGAGAGAGAGAGAGAGAGAGAGAGCGCCAGGGCCACCACCTTGTGGGTCTGGCTTATGTGGGTCCTAGGGAATTGAACCCCGGGGCCTTAGGCACTGGAGGCAAGTGCCTTAACCGCTGAGCCATCTCTCTAGCCCTAACCTAAGTTTTTAAACCTAGTCATTTTTCATTTTCTATTAGACATAGAAAATGAAAGTGATTTTTATGATGGGATTGGTGGTGAAGGTTATAGGAAATCAATGAATCTTCAATTCACAACTGAACCAAGTAACCAGTGAGAATTCTTTTTTTTTTAAACTTTAAAGATCAGATTTATTTGGAGAAAACAAAACAAACAAACAAAAAAAAAAACCCACAACCCAAAGGATGGGATTTTACATCTCAAGACATCTCCCAGGTAATGTCTACAGATTACAAATCATTTTCATAGAAGATATTTTTGTACAAATTTTACATGTTCAGGAGCAGGACATAAGTCAACCCCTGTTTTTATTTTAAAAGAGGAGCAAAGTAGGCATATGGGACAAAACAGGAGCAATAAGCAATCTAGTGAAATGTGAGGTGCATTGGCATTACCTAAGTAGTGTTTAGTGCGTTTTTGCTGTTGTTGTTATTGCTGTCGTTACTTTTTGTTTTCATGTAAACTTAGGAAGAAGAGTGCAAGTGAACTTGTCATGAAACAAAAGTGAACAATTTAGCATTTGATACAGTCATAGTTCACTGACATCCTAATCCCTCTCCTGAATGGCACCTTCACCTCCTTCTAGAATAATCTCCATTGGGTGTAACTATTAAAGGAGCCACTGGCCAATTCCCACTACATAGACAATGGGGGCCAGCCTGTCCCCTTTTCCTACCTGAGCAGTCAAGGAGTGAAGATTAGATGTAGTCAGTATATGAGCCTTGAGTCCTTGACCTTTGACCAAAGAACTTGGAGTTATTTCATAGCTGCTACAGAGTACTATTGTACAGAGCTCTGCTCTTGCTGACTGACCTCATCTTTCTCCTTCTACCTACTCTTCTTCTTCTGAATTAGGGGTCTCTAGAGGAAACAGAGTTGATAGAATGGATTATAATAAAAGGGAATTTATTAGGGTAGCTTACAACAGTCCAACAATAGCAGTCTGCAGGCCCACAGGTGAAGAACCCACTGGCTGTTCAGTCCACATGGCTGGAGGCCTCAGCAGTCCCAGTCCAGCCCTGAAGGCCTGATGGATCCCTGGGGAGTGGCTTCTCTTCAGTCCACGATGTGAGGCCTAAGAAACTGGGTTCCAATGTCCAGGAAGGGTAGGAGAGCAGGATGCGAGTGCAAGTCACGAACAAGCACCAGCAGCCTCCAGCCCTGAAGGCCTGATGGATCCCTGGGGAGTGGCTTCTCTTCAGTCCACGATGTGAGGCCGAAGAAACTGGGTTCCAATGTCCAGGAAGGGTAGGAGAGCAGGATGCGAGTGCAAGTCACGAACAAGCACCAGCAGCCAAGGCGAGGAAGGAAGAAGAGCTTCCCTTTCCCTCAAGCTTCCTTGAGTCCTCTTGGAAGGCCCACCTACTGGGGGTAAGGGCTCACTCTGGAGAAGGGACCTCCTCCCTTCTCCAAAATCCCAAAAGGATTTTTTCAATCCTTTCTGCAGGCAAGCTCAGACACCCGCCCAAGATTACTACGGATTATTACATAGGTCAAGTTGACAAACTTAACCATCACAAGATCCCTGGTTCCTGCCTGCTTTCTAGTCCCATCTCTCCAACCTCCAACCAATCCTGAAAGCTACAGTATCTTTCCAACAAATTCTTTCAGTCTAGGAGATACAGACACTTTTTGTGTATGTACTAATATGTGCAGGATTTGACTTTCTGTGTTGCTTTGCCTATGGCACTTCATTCAAACTTCATAAGAGAGACAGAATTTAATTGGAATGGCCAGCCTTCAGTAAGGAAGACTCTTACTGTAGGCTTACATATAATCATATTATTTCAGGCTTTCAGGTCCTTTGTTAGCACACACACAAATTTTCATTCAAGGCTCCAACTTAGTTCAGTACATTTCTTTGGCAGTTATAAATCGTCAAGTATAATGACCTATTGGGATTTCTAGAAAAAGGGGGCTTATAATTTGTGAGTAAGAGTCCTTCACTAAATTGTTATAAATTTACAATGGGGTAGTTTAACTGCTTTGTATCTTGTGTGGCCTTATCAGAGCAATACAGAAAGTTCTGAAGATTTTACTTTCTGTGCCAGTGGCTTCTGCTTGCTATAAGCTCCCCATACAGTGGCTCCTGAGAGCTTTAACAAATACGCTCTGGGAGAATCAGAGCTAAAGTTCAGTCCCATCTTCCCTCACCTTCTTAACCACTATGGTTTATTATCTGCAGCTTAAAGAGCTCCAGTTCCAAGCCCAGGAGCTATAGGTCACTGCTCCCTGGTTTTGTAGGGCACTGCACTAAGGTACAAGTTGTATTCTCTAGCCCAAAAAGGAAGCAAGTTTTTTGAAAGGAAAGCAAGAAGAGACTTTGTAAACTAGGAGAGCTTAAATGCGGAGAGAAATGAAACAGCTCACAGAAAATTCATTGCTGCTTGTGCTCAGGACAGTGGCCTGAGCGGTTTTTCTCTTTCTTAAGAGCGATGGATGTCAGAAGTGATGACACACATAAGTGAGGCTTTACTTGTGCTGGGGATCTAGACTCACCTCCTCCTGCTCGCTGCCATTCACTTTCATTAGAAGCATTGCAAATCAGACCGTCACTCTCCGGGTGTCTGGCATAGGAACAGAAGGAAAATACTGCTTGGAAAGAAAATATCATTAAATCTACAGAGTAAGCTGTTACAGGCACCATGCTTCTAAACCAGTCTCTTCTGTTCCTCCTACGATGGATGCAGGCGCTCTCAGACATTAAAGAGCAACTGAAATCCAATATGCATATCTTAGTCTAACAGGGATGCATTGCTCACAGGCATCTTATGTCAGCATTTATTAACAATGACCTAGAAAAACACAGCCACGGTGGAGACTTCTCCTACATGTGTGGCAAGGAGGAGACTCCAGCCCTCTTTGTCACTGGTAAAACATGGTGTAAGTGATTCTATCAGCTTCATGAATAGCTGAGAGGCCAGGGTCTGTGGAGAACAGGCATCCTGTCTGGCGAGTCTCTCCTTAGGAAGAACTAGAAGGATTGCCACCTGATTATCATTGTGACTTGAGGTGTCTAGTAGAACCTCTCCATACTTTTAGAAATGTCATGTGAACCGACTAGATGATAATAATGGGTAATGGACATGGATATTAATGGACAAAAGAGTTTTAAAAGCCCAGCAGCACTGCCAAAGGAGAGGAGCAGGAAGCTCAGAGCTCGAACGTGCTCATAGACCCATGAGAGCTTGATTTCACAAGGACTGACATGTAACTCTACAAGACAACAGCTCAACAGACCACCCAGTGCACAGTTTGACCCAATGGACAAAGTTCAAAGGAAACTCTGTATACCTGTGGGTTTCCTTTAATAAAGGAATCTGTCTGTGCATCCCTGAAGGTATGACAAGGTAACTAAACGATTGCCTGCAATACGCATCAATTCCTTATTAGGAGAATTGACCAGAACTTAAACCTCAACAGATCCCTTTAAGAGCTATAGCCTGTCTACATACTCATTGGGATCTTTCATGCTGCAGAGAACACATGGCATCTCTCACTAGAAAGGGACATAGTCGGCGGAAGTACCACTTCTTAAGGAGGAATGCTCTCAGATGCTCCCCGTCTAGGTATCCCAGAAAATGATGGTCACTGCTCATCATCATTCAAGACATAATTGTAATCTGGGAACATAAGAGTCTTGATGATACTTGTCCCCCCAAAGGGGCCGTTTGTTGTTTTCATTTTAGAATCATGCTGGAGACAGGGCTGCTCTTACTTTTAGCTTCTTTGCTTATGCTGATATTTGGGGAGACAGATGAGACAGTAAGAACATGGATTTGAAACATACTTGATTCAATAGAAACCTCTGAGCTAATTTATTTGGAGATTATGGAGCGGATTATTCAGTTAATATGCCATTTCTTATTCCTGTCTTCCTGGTCTGTCATCTGTTGTTTTAAGGAGAGAGAAGAAGGAGATGAAGAAGGAGAAGGAAGAGAGGGGAAGGAGAAGAAGGGAAAGAATGAATAAGTGTGCCAGAGCCTCTAGCTGCTGTAAAATTCAAAATGCATGTACAACTTTATGTATCTGGCTTTATGTGGGTACTGGGGAATTGAACCCTGGTTCATTAGCTTTGTAGATGCTGAGCCATCTCTCCAGCCTCAGGGCTGTCGTCTTTTGCTGCTTCCTAAGTACCAAGTACTTAACCCACTTCCACTCCTGTGGAAGCAAAGATGAAAACTGTGTGGTGTGAGATGTAAGTAAGCCCTAGAAACCCAAGGAGGGAGGAGGGCACAGCCAGAAGTGATCAGGAGAACGGAACCACTTTGTCTTCACTTCACCGCTGACCAACCAAGTCACCATCATGAAAAGCAGACTAGAGCAGAGTGTTTGTTGGCCACCATCAGTGTCTTTCTCTTCTTTGCTTAATCAATTCTAATAAAATCACTTCGATTAGTACTGAGGTCTCACCACTTTTGATAGTATCCCTATGGTGTATAAAATCTATTACGTGGTCTCTTCAGGAACTTGAAGCAAGCCTCCCTCAATGAGGGCAGTCTTCAACTCTGCATTGTGAAGCAAGTGCCAATCTCTGAGAACCAAGATGCTTAAAACCTCGTTGTAAGAATGATCAAAGAAAGAGACCAAGGCTGTGTTTTCAACATATCTATGATATTTCTTTTTATATAGTTTATTTATTTATTTCCTAGCAGAACAAGAGAATGGGCATACCAGAACCTCCAGCCATTGCAAATGAACTCCAGATGCATGTACCACTTTGTGCATCTGGCTTTATGTTGTTACTGGGGAATCAAACCCAGGTAGTTAAGTTTTGTAGGATAGTGCCTTAACTTCTGAGCCATCAGTCCAAAATTTCTTTAGTAAATGTTAATGCTATAGGAAATAGGAGGAATATTAGAGAAGCTACTCTTATGTTTTCAGTGGTGATTTCTTTCAGATGTACAGACTAAATAGAGCCCTTAACTTGCTTCCTTGTAAGGTTATACCACCACAAAAATTTGTAAATGTCCTAATAAAATTCCAGGTGACAGATACCACATCCTGGATGACAAGGAGACAAGGAGACTTTTAGGCCAGGTGGAGGACATAGCCATGGTCCCAGGAACTCCGGCGGGTTCTGGCGTCTTGGGCACAGGATGATGGAAAGGGGTTACTATTCCATTCTTCATAGTAGTTCAGATATTCAAAATTGTCAGCCTTTTGAAAGAGAGAAGAGAGAGAGGAAGGAAAGAGAGAAGAAGAAAAAGAAAGAAAGAAAACAGGACAGAACAAAAATAAAAACCAGAAAATTAAATTCAGAGAATTGGGTCTCAATCATAGGACTTTGAAGTGGCAGAGTCAGAATTTGAGCTCAGGCACTTGGTCTAATTGTTGAATTCAGGTTGACTGGGAGGATAGGTGTATAAAATAAGAGATGAGCTGGGACATTTCTTTTTAATTTTTTTGGTATGTGTATATGCATGATGTGTATAGATTGTATACACATGTTCATAGACAGACAGCTGCACGTGTATGTACAAGTGTACGTGTGTGTGTGTAGGTACATGTGTGTGCATGCTCACACATGGGAAGGTCATAGGTTGAGGATGAGGTTATTTGTATTTCTCAATCATTCTTTCCCTTATTTTTTTCGATAGGGCCTCTTACTAAACCCATAGCTCATCATCTCAGCTAGACAAGATACCCATCAACTCCCAGGGATCCTCCTTTCTCCTCCCCAGATCCACCATGCCTGGCTTTTATAAGGGTGCTTGGGGATCTGAACCCATGTCTTCATTCTTGCAGGGCAATCACTTTACCACCTGATCCATCGCCCGAACCCTCAAGCTGGGATATTTCTGTATTCTTGAATTTCTTACTTATTAAAGACCTTTGCTTTTCTTCCATTGCTTTCTCCCAATCCAGTATGTACTACTTTTACTTTCTAAGTCCACCTGACCTTGAATATTTATCAAGTGGAATAGTCATTTAATCCATCACATTCTCTTTTATGTTGCATGTTTGATATAGTGACTTACAACTTGGTTTTTAAAATGCTAGGCACAGGCTGTTAAATGGAGTTGTAGTAAAATTAAACCAGAGATCAAAGCTGGAAATAGCTTACATTTATTTGGAGTTTGCCAGGGGAACATTAGCTTTTTCTGACATTTAAAAGATGATGCTTTTATGATCTTTTTATAATAAGTTTACCAAAGCACTTTGTCTGCTTTAAATTCCAGTGATCCTAAAGAAAAAAAAAATTGTGCATTTTTAGGTATTCTGCAGTTGATGGACTTGAATCACACATGAATATAAAAGATTTTCAGAATGAATGAAACATACTTTGGCTGAATTCTATAAGAAAAAAACGGGGAGCTTGTCCTCCAAGTCTCTTTGCAATGTATACTAAATGGTAGACATTTCCCATATGCAAATACTGCTCTATACCATAGTAGGAGTTATTTAATTATTCTCTCATTTATACTTGAATACTTCCACCATAACTAACAGTGACAACAGTTGAAAATAAGTACTTTACTACTTTGATGGATTTTATTCTTTGAAATATTTCAATGGAATTAAAATGAGAAGAAAAAAATGCATGATCGTTAATCAAACACTTTAGTCACTGACGTTTGTTTCTGGAACTAGTGGACAGAAGGCAGGGGGGATGGACGCCTCCTCCATTAAAGGTGCGATGGCCAAGGGGAAGGCTTAGCCTCTCAATATTTAATTAAGGCTAACTATATTTAGATACAATTAAGAGGCATTCATTGTTGTCATTAATGAGCCACTGTTAATTCAAGTATTCACCGCAGCCTCGCTAATACATAGATCACTAATGCTTTATACAAAGAACAAAGAAAACACATGTTGTAATGTTTTGTGTTAGCTGAGATTTTAGGAAACAGGAGGAAAATCTGTATCAATGATCAATGATTTGATTCAAAAGTCTCCGAGTCTGATTGATATGGAATATGTGAGACCATTGCTTACTGGGTCCCCACACCAGTGGTTTTTCAAAACATGTTTCACTGAAACCTAGCATTAAAAAATAAGCTATTTATTTGCAAGAAGAGAGTGATAGAGAGGACAGAAGGAGAGAGAGAGAGAGAGAGAGAGAGAGAGAGAGAGAGAGAGAGAGAGAGAGAGAGAGAGTATGGGTATACCAGAGCCTCCAGCCACTGCAGACTAACTCCAGAAGCATGCACCACTGTGCATCTGGACTTACGTGGGTACTGGAGAATCAAACCAGAGTTGTTAGGCTTGGCAGACAAGAGACTTAACCACTGAGCAATCTCTCCAGCCCTGAAACCTAGGATTTTTAAATTAATTTTTAAGTATTATTCATTGAGCTGAATCAATAGCTCATCCTGATACTAGAAGTAGGTCTTTACAAATATTTGCCATCTCCTTGGGGCTTAAAATAGTTGAGAGGCCTAGGAGAAAGAGAGAGCTGTTGCTCTCATTAGCATCTACCAGAGAAAGTCTATTTTACTTACTTCTGAGTGATAGTCCTCCAATAACTTGATTTTGAGAAAGACTTCTTCAATTAAAATGCATTACTATAGCATGTCTCTTTTGTTCTTATTTTGATCCTTCAGGTCTTTCTTAGCTTTAAGACCTTATCAAACAGCTTTTTATTGACCTATCAGCCTTCCCCACCGCTAAGATGTCCGTGATATTAGAGCTTGGGTTTCTTCTTATTTCTTATAGCAAGCTTAATTATACTTGGCTGTTTGTTCATGTACTTTTGAGTTGTCTGGCTGTACCCCCCCCACTGTGCCTGATACAATAGAAGTGCTCAGAATTCAATGGAAACTAAAGGAATGGCTAAAAGTAGATGTAGCTCTGTTCACTGTAGGATTCTGGCATTGCCGGGCTGTATCTGAAGGATCAGAAATAGAAATGCTTTACTACTCAACAGCCTATTTTTCCACAGGAAACATCTTGGGATGGACCAGTTTAAAGAGCAAAGAAAGTCAAGGTATTGAGGATTGGTTCAATTTTTCCCCATTCCAACACTACTCAGCTTCCCGTCTACTTTCTGTAAGATCTGTGTAAACCCACTTTCACCCGAGGAACTTTAACAAAAGTCAAACTAAGACAGAGATTATCTATAGAGGTTGGGGAATAATTATTATGAAATCTTATGAAATAAGGATGATATATGCTAGGGAGGGGTCTTACTACAGGAGTAGCAACTATGAAACTATGATTTTATATCTACCATAAGTAAAGATGAAGCAGAAAAGTAAATCTACCTCCTGAAGCTTCAGTGACCCTTCTTGTCACAAACATTATGATCTCAGAAAAGAAACAGATCCTCCAAGATCTCTAGAGTCTATAAAAATTGATGATCCTTAACTTAGAAGCATTGAATATGATCTTGAATGCTAAAGGTAGGTGTGTGTGTGTGTGTGTGTGTGTGTGTGTGTGTGTGTGTGTGTGTGTGTGTAGGGGGAGTGATCAGGCTTTCTTTTATAAACTTATAAATTAATACTGTATGTTTAATAGACTAACTTGCCAACTCACATTTGGCTGATGCTTTTAAGGTATTTTTCTTTAATTACAAAAGGAATTTTGTTTTCTTATCAAAACTATATGACTATAGACTTTTTCCATAGAAATTCTATATTAATTGTCATCATATCCTTTCTCACTTTGTATTTAAAGTTTAGGGGACACTTGAATATTTAAGTAGGAATCTATTGAATCAGCAAATATAAGTGGAAACTAACTTGAAGTTTGATTAATTTTCAAATTAGCTGTGAAGAATTTTAAGAGTTAAGGGCATGAATTAGCCTATAGGAAAAAAAATAGTACTTTCTAAAAACTGTCACCAATAAATGAGGATTATACCAAACTGATCATCATCACTGATATTATTAATTATTCCTAAGTGAATAAGCATTGGAGTTTACTCACAGAAGTCTTCCACTGGGGTGTATATGGGGCATGACTAACTAATGCTCTTAACAGAAAGGCTAAAAGCTTCCTCTCCACCCCCACATCAGGGGACCACCTGCAGCGTCATCTCTAAGAGCTAGGACAAGTCACCACCAAGAAATGAACAAAAAAAGCCCAAGTGTGAAACAGATGAGTATGTTAACAAGCAGAAGACAGGCTGGAGAGATGGCTCAGTCGTTAAGGCACTTACTTGCCTGAATATCCTAGTGATCCAGGTTTGACTTCCCAGTACCCACATAAAGCCAGAAGCACAAAGTAGGGATGCATTTGGAATCTGTTTGCAGTGGCTAGAGGCCCTGGGACACCTATTGTCTCTATCTGTGTCTCTCTGTCTCTTTCTGTTTGCAAAGAAAGAAAGAAAGAAAGAAAGAAAGAAAGAAAGAAAGAAAGAAAGAAAGAAAGAAAGAAAGAAAGAAAGAAAGAAAGAAAGAAAGAAAGAAAGAAAGAAAGAGAGAGAGAGAGAAAGAAACAAAGAAAGAAACAAAGAAAGAAACAAAGAAACAAAGAAACAAAGAAAGAGGCATAGCTTGCTAAATGAATTCTGTATATAGAAATCTAGAAAACACGATTGGTAATGTAACTGGCTTATAGAATGCCCTACAGGAAATAATTCCCATGTAATTTGGTTCCCTTACTGGGTCATACTTTCCTAAGGTAAAGGATTTTCTTAATACAAAGAAAATGCACCCTGAATGAAAATCATACCATATGGCTTTGAAGAACTGGATAATTTCCTAGGGACTCTAATATCCCACATCCTTTCCTGCAATTACTAGGTATTCCCTAAGAGTTCATGTCCTCACAATAATTCACCTTAGAATAGTCCATCTTTATCCACAGTTCAGTTTTCTGTGGTCAACCATGGTTCAAAATATTACATGGGAAATTTCAGAAATGAACAATTTTTAATGATTAAAATTCCGAGTTGTTTTGACTGTGACATCAGTCTCTCTTGTCTGGGATGTCATCATCCTTTTGTTCAGCGTATGCACACCGTGTATACTGTCCTCCTCTGGGTCACTCTCTACAATCAGGTTGACTGTCATGGT
>PVHP010018071.1:0-33605 GCA_004024765.1 Zapus hudsonius | reverse complement strand
GTTCTCATTACATTCAGGTCTTTCAACTCTGACCAGAATGATCCATGAAGCTGTACTCACAACACTGCGAGGCATCTCTTAGGCCGAGAGTTCAAATCCTTCCACATTCCTCCTGTAGATCACTTCCAGAAAACCAAAGCCACAAGATCAGGGTTTCAGCAGCAACAGATGACCCCACGTCCTGGTACCAAAACTGTTGGGGGCAGCTTTCTAGTTGCTGCACAGAAAGAACCCAAACAAAAGTGGCTTGTAGAGGAATGGGTTTATTTGGCTTACGGACTCGAGGGGAGACTCCATCCTGGCAGGGAAAACGATGGCATGAGCAGAGGGCTGGACATCACCTCCACCACAGCACTGCAAACAGCGGCAGGAAGGTGTGCCAAACACTGGCAAGGGGAAGCTGGCTTATAACCCCATAAGCCTGCCCCCAACAACACAGCTTCATCGAGGTTGTAAAACCCAAACTACCATCAGCTGAGGATCAATCTATCAGAACACATTCAATTGTTTGTGGGGGACACCTGGATCAAACCATGACAGTTTGTTTTGGCTCACAGTATGTGATTACAGCTCTTAGCGGCAGAGAAGCCATAGTGGTTTGCTAGTTTGTGATAGTGTAAATGTATGACCCATAGACTCTCAGGTATTTTATTAAAATTGAATTTGCAACTTTTGTCTCTATCAAGCAGATTTCTGCTGGAGGTGGGTGTCACTAGGTGGATCGAGATTCCAGCCCAAAGGTGTGGAGAGAAATTTGATCTCTGGCTATGTGGTGATATTTCTCTGCTTGCACCTATGAAAGGGAGCCAGCTTCTTCCGCCATTGATGGAACTTCCTCTGGCTTTTTTAAAAAAATATTTTATTTATTCATTTTCAAGCAGAGATGAGAGAGAGAGAGAGAGAGAGAGAGAGAGAGAGAGAGAGAGAGCGCAAGAGCACCAGGGCCACCACCTTGTGGGTCTGGCTTATGTGGGTCCTGGGGAATTGAACCTGGGGCCTTAGGCACTGGAGGCAAGTGCCTTAGCCACTGAGCCATCTCTCCAGCCCTCCTCTGGCTTTTTAAACTGAAATAAATCTGTTTTTCCCATAAACCATGTCTGGTTGGGTGTTCATCCCAACCACGTAGAGCTGACTGTGGCAGGTGGCTAGTCACATTGCATCCAAAGTCATGAAACACTGGTGTTCAACTTCCTTCCTCCTTTTTATTCAGTTGAGGACCCTAGCCTACAGGATGGTGACACACACAGCTAGGGTGGGTTTTCCTATGGTATTTCCAGAGATTTGTGTTCCCAGTGGTTCAAGATCCAGTCTAGTTGATAGTCAACATCAACTACCACAAATTACATATTAATTTTTCTTGGAATGTTTCATAAATGCTATCAATTAAATCATCTATGCCCTGCTTTTTATGTGAAAAAAACTTTCAGATTTTATTTTCATATATTTATAGATACAAAGACTTTGTGTTCTATTTTTTAGCTAGCATTGGCATTTTGTATCTTTCAGGAATTTTTTAAATTTTATTTTGGTTACAAGTTAGTAAACAGTTATTAAGCATTTTAGGCTTTACATGTCACACAATCTCTGTGACAATTGATCCACTCTGCCAAGCAAGAATGGACAATATAAACAAACAATCCTGGTGTGTTTCAGTAAAATGTTATTACTAAGACACTTGGCAGGCCAGATATGACCCACTGACATAATTTCCCTGTCCAGATCAGATTTTTGGCAAGAGTGTTTGTCATATCACCTCATGGTTCTTTTAGTGCCTAAAATAATAAGTGATAACTTTTATTATATGATAATTCTCTTTTTTTGGTGTGTGTGGTATACTGTTGTGGTGGTATGGTGTGTATGTGTGGTATTCTGTGTGTGTGTATGTGGTATTGTGTGTAGGGGGTATGGTGTGTGTGTTTTAGTGTTGGGGTATGGTGTGTGTGGTATAGTGTGGGGGGCGTATGATGTGTATGTGCATGTGTGTGTGTGGTATAGTGTATGGTGGGTATGGTGTGGGTGTGGGTGTGGTATAGTGTGTGGGGTATGTTGTGTGTGTATATGGTATAGTGCGTGGAGTATGTTGTGTGGGGGTGTGCATGGTATAGTGTGGGGGTATGGTGTGTGTGTGTGTGTGTGTGTGTGTGTGTGTGGCATATGCATGTGAATGCCAGGTGTGCTCCTTTATCGCTCATCTGCCTTGAGACAGACTTTCTCAGGACCTGGACTTGCAAACATTTTGTCAGACTAGCTGACCACAAAGCCCCAGAAATTCTTCTGTCTCCACCTCTCAGAGCACTGGGTGTATAGGTATGTGTAGCCATGCACGGCTTCTTATGTGGGTGCTGGGGATCAAACTCAGGTCCTCATGCTTGAGCAGCAAGATCTCTTACATTCTGAGCCATCTTCTTTGCCTTAGTGTTTCCTTTTACCTTGATGAATCCAGACAATGGCCTATCAAACTCATTTGTTTTATTTCTTTACAAAGAACTGTCTTTGAGTCTTGCTTATTGTCTTGATTTTTTGGCTTGTTTTATTTTTAGTTTAGCTGGTATATTCTCTGATCTTCCTCATTTGATGACTCCTATTTGTTGTGGGTTTAATGTTCTCTTCTTTTTCCAGCTTATTATACTGGACACTTTTAATTATCCATTATTATACCACCCAGCTAGCTGAATCCTACACTTTTCTTATACCGTAATTTCATTTTGGTTTAATTAGTAGTATTTTCTACCTTCTCCTATAATTTCTTCATTGAGTCATGGGTTATTTAGAAAGTTGTAGGTTAATCTCCAATATTTTAAGAATATTTTGTATATCTTGCTGTCACAGTCAGCCACACACTGCTGGGATGAATCTTCAAACCAGGCACAATTTAGGGGAGGAAAGTATTTATTGAAACTACAGATTGAGGAGAAGTTCCATGACAGGAAAGAGGCTGGCCCTCTTTCATGGGTCCGAGCAGAGAGAAAAACCCATGACCTACATCACACATACAGAACAGGGAACAGGCCCAAGGGGGGGGTGTGCAAGGAGAGAATTTCTTTCCCTTTATATAGCCTTAGGGTGGGGTCTTGCAACCCTATCCCAGACTTAATGGCTTCCTGAGTCTCTGGGATTTCCTTCCTGCACTGCCCACACAGGAAAGAATGTTTACTTCTAGCCCTCCTGAGCTTCCTTACATCTTGCCCCCTATTGAGAGGCTGTCTTCCTATAAACATCCACAGAGACCCACCCAACATTACTTGAAAGGTCAAGTTTGACATCAAAACTTAACCATCACACTTGCTAATAAGGATTTTTAATTTAATTCTAACATGGTCAAGAACATTCTCTGTGCCATTTTAATTTTTTAATATCTATTGAGACATTTTATGGCCCAATATTAGTCATTCCTGGTTAAATATGACACTAATACTTTAATACAACACTAATCCTTGGAAAAAGTACACTGGGTGGAATGTGTTCTTAAACCTGACCTGGCCTAATTGACTGCCAATGTTATTCAAGTCTTCTGTATCCTAAGTCATTTATAATGTCTACATGTTTCACCTGTGCTAAGCAGGGATGGTAATTCCTGAGATGTGCTTTCCAACTTGTCTGAATTTCTCCATCTATTTCAAAGCTCTACCATTATGAACATAAAAAGTCATGGGCCTTAACCTACAAAAGAACTGCTATCATTATAAATTATTTGTTTGAGACAAGGTCTCATGCATCTCAGACTAGACTTGAACCCACTATGTATCCAAGGTTAACCTTGAATTTTCTGATACTCCTACCTCTACCTCCTGAGTTCTGGGATTGTAGGCATATGCCACAATGCCCTGTTTATGTGGTACTGGAGGTCAAACCCAGGGCTTCATGTATGCTAGGCAAGCATTCTACCAACTGAGCTACACCTCCAGCCTGCCGTTCTTTATATTTTACATCATTTATGAATAGTCAGAGGGCTAGCGTTCACATTATTTAATATCAACTTCAGCCTTCCTTGATTATTGCTTGCATATGCTATCATTTTCTATGAATTTATATTCTTCCCATTTTAAAAAGGATTTCTTATAGAGAGCATACACTTGTGCTTTGCAAACAATCTCTGCCTTTTACTTTAAATAGTTTGTAGCATTTATATTTAATATAAACATAATTATACCTAGATTGAAAAGTACCATATTTTAATCCATCTCCTATTTATTGCATTATTATTGTCCTTTTTCTCCTGACTTACTTTAAATTGAATTTTTTTTGCTATTTAATTTCATCTCCACCATTAGCTTTTTAGCTATGTGTATGTCTTAATTTACAATTGTATTCTCCCATACAACTTAACTATCTTAGTCTTTTGACTAATAATATGTCACTTCGTGTGTTCTCCAAAAGTTTCACAATAGTAAGGTTCTATTTCACCACACCCATTCCCATGCTATTATTAGGGATAAATCGATCCCAATCTGTTCAATAATTCTCTGACATGAGTAGAAGTAAAAATGCATCTGGTGAACTCTTAGCATAAACTCATTTCACAGTCAGGATGTAAAGTCCAGGGAGAATAGGTAGTAATGTGGCTTTCTCAAGCTTCCCAGTGGCCTTGATACAGAACTGTCATCAAACTATTTCTCCTGACTTTAGGTAATAACATATCTAGCAGGTGTCTTCCTATCACCCGTACTGACTTTGCCTGAAGTGTCTGTGTTTGTAAGAGGTTCACATCTGCAATGGTCCACATTGCTGTGCTTCAAAACTCGAGATGACTTTGATAGTGGAAAGGAATTTTTTAAATGTTAAATATAGCTCTTCAAAGAAAGGATATATCAGGTTTAAAAGAACAGTAGTCTGGGGGTTTATTTTCTCTGTGTTTGATAGTTTTCTGTTAATTCATCTGTAATGAAAAGCATAGATCATAAGCATGCAGTTTGATTGGTTTTGAAAAATGTGTACACTTAGGAAGCACATAATCATTTCTACATATAGAATGCCTCTAACATTCCAGAAAGTTCTGGCATTCTCTCCTCAGTGCCCTCTTCCCAGAAGTACTATTTTTTCTGATTTCTATCACCATAAATTAGTTTTACTTGATCTAGTTCTCAAATAAGGGGAATTATTGAGCATTGGTATTTTGTATCTCACTATTACTTTTCTGTTTCATTCTGGGGTTGTAATTTAGCCATGTAGTTACTTGAGTCAGTAGGTCAATTCCTTTTTATTTCCTGGTGGTTTTGTAGTTTTCATCACATGACTACATCACAGCCATTCATTCCTTCTCACTAATTCTACTTTCCATTATTGTAACTGATTATTCTGTTGAAATAAAACTATTAAGGCCATTTTTGAACCCATTTTCTTGGATATACATGCGGGAATGGGATTTCTGAGTTATAAGTAAACACATAATCACCCTTTTAAGAAAAATTTGAAACACTAGTATCATTTCACATCTCTGTCAATAATGTATGAGTTCCCTGTGCACATCCACTCTGCATAGGAGGAAGCCCAGATCCCATTCCTGCCTTCTCTCTCAGCAGCACCAGCTCAAGTGTTGGTCCTCTGGCCATGAGAACAACATCGTGTATATAAACACGCCTTCAGAAACCCAGTTGCCTGGCCATCCTCCCTCCCCCTCCCCCAGCATGGATCCACAGGCACCTTTCCCTGACTAAGGTTTTCAATTGCTCAGACAATTAAGATGGTATTTATTAAAGAGGTCTGCAGTGTCTAGATTCAAGTTGTTGTTTTGCCAAACAGCGGCTCCTATCCAAGCAGCTGTGATTGCTTGGGCCTGATGGCTCCACACAATTTCCTATTCTATTCATTAAGGGGTGAGTCATGTGTTTATTAGCTGAAGCATACCCCCGACGTGTATTCAGATTATCCATCCTTCTGACAGAGAGGAAAACAGGCAGTTGCATGCAAGGATGTCCTAAGGATACCTCCTGTGTGCCCTGCTCTGCTTCCTCACTTACCTCTTTGCCTTTCACATACCCTCCTCCCCTTGCTGGTGGTTACTTCCTGTTATCTCCATTTCAGCAGATCTGGAGACAAGGAAGGTCTCAGGGCTATGCATGTCACCCAAAGTGCCATCACTGGTCAACGAAGGGGCAGAAGCCAGAATGCTGGCCTATTTCCCTGGCCCACCTTCTCTCTCCACTCCTCAGCTTTCAAATTCCAGTGAATCAGTTGGCTGCCAGGATGGGAACTGACAGTGCAATGAAAAGAAGCCAAATCAAGGATGATCCTGGCTGCTGAGAAGGAGGTGGGAGGATCATGGAACTCTTTCCTTCCAGCCTCAGGGCTGCAAGGCCTGGAACCTCTGGTCCAGGTGGAAAGCTTTAGCAGTCTAGAAGCTTCTTGAAAATCAAGCTGCTCCCCTGTGGTTTAGCGCCTTCCCTGCTGCACCTCATCTCCTTCCGGCCTGTTGAACACATTGTGTGGTGCTCATGGCCAAGTCTCACTGAAATGCAAGGTGGTTTCCATGCATTAAAATGGCTCCCATGAGCTGCTCTTTGGGAAGAACTCTCATTGCCTTGGTTCTGACTTGGATTTTCATCTAGTGCCTGCTGACCTTTGCTCAAGAGAAGAGAAGGCCGAGCTGTCTTTTTATTTCCCTAATGCATTTTTCAAGCACTTAGAGCAAACGATTTCTCTAGAGGAAAAGGGTGATTATTAGTAGGAAGAAAGAGGTAATATAGGAGCAAGTCCCAGCATCCTGCAGGAACCTGCCTCCTGCTTCCTCTGACTTCCTCCAGTGAAAAGAAAATGCCAAAGGTGATTTCAAGATCCATAACTGGTAGTTTCCTCTTTTCTGCCTTGAATGAGATTCCTGCATTTCCACATGGTTTTGGATCACAGTGAATGGAAAATTGTCATTTAAAACCGACATGAAAGGAGTCACATTCCTGGAGGGACCCAAATTGAAATTTCAATTGTAAGAATTGAGGTATAGTAGAAGAATTTAGTGTCCAATAGTGACAGTCAAATTTGTAAGTATAATAATTATTAAAGCATCTATTACACACTAGGTACTCTGACATGAAGCATATATGTTTATAAGGTGTTTTCCTCTGAAAAGGTGATTGTAGTAACTAGAAACAACAGTAACATGATAGTCATATCTTATTTATACTATTATCTAATAATAGTGAGAGTTCACATTTACAGACACCTACATGAGCCAGGCCCTGTGCCAAACATTTTGTACCTATCTTCAAATTTATTTCTCACAACACTTTTCTATAATTATCGTAATTAAGCATTTTTGAATTCTCATTTTGTCTACTGCTTCATAAGTCTACATTATCAGAGATAATCTGGACATCATCCAGCCCAGACTCAGTCTTGAACTTGGCTATGCATGATATCTAAAAATAGGATTATTTGTTCTCCACATTTTTAAGCCTCATCAACTTGCATCTAGCCCAGTAATACTCAGGATTCTTTATCTCTTACAGTGTCTGCCAGAGTCATCACTTCTTGAACTGCCAAGTGACGCCTTATCCTTCATCCCAGCCCACAGTAGTCTAGGAATTCTTTCTGTCCATGGAAAAACAATTACGTTAGACATAGTGGCTCGTGTCTGTAATGTCAGAACTCAGTAGGTTGTAACAGGAGTGAAGCAGGATAGAAACACAGGAAGAATTATGGAGACCTGGGAAGGGAGAGGAGCCTGCTTGAAGCTGCAAAGTAAGAATTCCAGCACAATTAATGACATTTGCAGTGAAAGATGGCTGGTAATGGTAACAATATTCCTTTCATATACAGATATGTTCCATTAAAATAGCCATGAATCTGGCTCAAGGCCCTTAGGTAGGACCTTATTTCTTGCCCCAGACATTTTCTGAGAATCTCAAACAAGTCTGTTGATTCTGTTTGTAGTAAAGATATCCTACCATCCTGTAACCTGGGGATTTTATCAGTTGTATTCCTGTCAGGTCCCCTCAGGAATTATTCAGTCATCTAATTTAGATTCCTTGGCAATTCTTTGGAGATAGTAACTCCAAACCTTAGCAAAATCCTGCGTAAGGTTACTATAAAGACAATGGTGGCAGAGTCGTGCTTAGAAAAGTCCAAACCCTTTACATTATTTTTGGGTTTTACTTTATTTTGAGTGCCTCTTTTCACCCTCAAGTTTAAGCCTATATTAAAATATCTTTATTAAGCACTAACTCTGCTTCATAAACTGATGAGTCCTGAAATTCTTTTCTGTGTAAAGCCAAGAATCCTGGTTTGGCTCAATCCGAGGTCTCTAAAAGTCTAGAACTCCCTGGGATGCTGAGCTGCTGTGGGCAGCAGAATGCAGCTATGTTTTTGTTCCCCCTCCCACTCACGGGAAAAAAAAGCTGACAGAAGGATCAGAAGTTCAAGATTATTTTCAACTACTTAGCAAATTTGAAGCCAGCCTGAGTTGCATGAGATCCTATCTCAAAAAAATAATAATAATAAATGAACTCATTTGTCCCATATCTATTCCAGTATGGCTGAAAATCGTTTCTTTATTCTGAAGTTTCTGAGAAGCCAGTGGTTTCCCTAGATTGTTTTATATGGGTATATCATCTATTTTTCCTTACTTTCAAATCACTGAGTTCTGGGGCTGGAGAGATTGCTCAGTGGTTAAGGCAGTTGCCTGCAAAACTTAAGGACTTGAGTTCGATTCCCCAGTACCCACAAAAGCCAGATGCACAAAACAGGGACACATGTATCTGGAGTTTGTTTGCAGTGGCTATGAGCGTTGGCACACCTATTTCTCTCCCCCTTTCTTTCTCTCTCCTCAAAAATAAATAAAAATAATTTTTAAAAAGAACAACATGGAGTTTTACTCTGCTCATTTTATTAAAAAGGTGAGTACTGATGTGTGGCCACTCAACAAATAGTATATGGGGACACTGACAATGGTGCCACACAAAATGACTCAAAAACCTAGCTTCCGAATCGCTTCTAAATTTTCAAGTAGGCCATTAATTGACTTGATTTTTTTAAAAAAGAGAGCATATTTGAAGACACATCACAGACATTTGCTGAGATGTATGAAATTTTCTGTGCACACAGAGTTGACAATTCTAGCTTGTAGTTTATGTGATCAGGTGGACTTTACCTACAAACTCTATATCCAACTGTCAGTGACTAACTGTTGGGCATCAGGCATGTCCTCCTTTCTATTTTTATAGTGGACACCACTGTAAAAATACTCCAGGTGAAATTCCTAGAAGACACCACACCAACACAAGCTAAGTACATTTTGTTATGGATTGGATGTTAAATGTCCCCAAAGCTCCAGGGTTCATGAACTGAAGGTTTGTTCCTTAGTGGTACCACTATGGAGAGGTGGTTATATAATGAGGGTGTTAAACCCACCTCTTCTGTCATTGACAGATTCATAGCAGAATGGGCTGTGAGGTCGTTTCTGGGGGTCTGCCTTTGAAGGGCTGTATCTTGTCCCCCTTAGCCTTTCTTCCCCACCCCCCCCACACTTCCTGGCCACCACAAGATGAATAGCCTCAGAACCCTTCTCTGTTGTTGGTGGAAATGTAAACTGGTATGACCACTGTGGAAATCAGTGTGGAGGCTCCTGAGACAGCTAAAAATAGATTTAACATATGACCCAGCTACACCACTTCTTGGCATATACCTAAGGATGCACATCATTACTATAAAAGTACTTGCTTATCAATGTTTCTTGCTGCTCTATTCACAATGGCAAGGAAATGGAAGCAGCCTAGATGTCCTTCAATTGATGACTGGATAATGAAGATGTGCTATTATAAAACACAATGGAGTTTTATTCTGCTGTAAAACAAATGAAATTATGAAATTTGCAGGGAAATGGATGGTTCTGGAAAATATTATGCTAAGTCGGGTGAATGAGGCTCAGAAAGCCAAAAGCTGCATGTTCTTTCCCATATGTGCATCTTAGATTTGTATGTGAGTTGGAATAAAAGTCAGTAGTAGAGACCAGGGAGCTACAAGGGGCTATGAGGGATAGAAGAGAGGAGAGGCACAGTCACTATGTAAGTAAAGAGGCAGAATATTGGGGGAAGATGGCCTAAAAGGAGGGGTGGAGGAGAGGAGGTGGTTGGAAGCTTAATCAAAATTTAAGATTGATGAATAGCCATATGGAAACCTATTTATTCACTACCCAATAAATACATGTGTTAAAAAAGACAGTTTGGGCAAAAGTATTTTGTGGAGGTGGATAATTTTGTGCCCAGGAGCCATAGATTGTTATTGGAAAATTTTGAATGCTATGAATGGGATATCTCCAAATAAATTGTTGGCCAGGGAGGCCTCTGATGTCCCCAAAACATTTCAAGCTATTGCCAAGGCTCTTGGCTGCCCACAAGAAATAGATGCTAAGACCCTATTGCTAAAATCTCCATATTCTTAGGCTGCAGCTTACTGAGAAATCAAGCTGGAACCGGTCAGGAAGCCTCCATCCTGTTGTCCAGCTGCCAGGATGCTGGAAAGAGCTATGCAGCATGTTGGGGAAGAAAAGAAATCAATGGTGTTAACCAGCAGTGGACCCTCCGAGCTTTATGGCTGGTCATCCAAGCCAAATGGACCAATTAGTGTAAGGGTGGCAGGTCTGTTATGGGGGAAAAAAACCAACTGCTCTGATTGAACTTGAGGCCTGCTCCATGAGAGGGAGTTCCTCCCTGGTACTGAAAACCTAATGAAAAGAAAGACTATGACTTGGGAAGTCATAAGTCCTAGGGGGAAACTATTGCTATTGTCTGCCTAAATAAATGCCCATAGAACTGCCCTCTAAATACTTATGCTCAATATATTAATGCTAATCTCACTTTTGGTTAAAGAAGCTTCTCTTTTCAGATGACAGTGACTTCTGGGGTGATTGAAACTTAGCCAAATGCTGAAAACTGACAGCGAAGTATTCAGCACTAAGTGAGACATCTCTATTACCCCCTCTAAACCTCAGGTTCTGTCTACTGTGGAAGAGATGGTGGAAAGACAGTAAGAGCCAAAAGATACACCGTTACAATACAATCTTCCAGATACACAGTAGCCCTGATATCCATGACTCCTCAGTGGTTAATGCTGCCTATACAG
This sequence comes from Zapus hudsonius, assembly GCA_004024765.1. NCBI lineage: Eukaryota > Metazoa > Chordata > Mammalia > Rodentia > Dipodidae > Zapus > Zapus hudsonius. The sequence goes on along the minus strand of PVHP010018071.1, from coordinate 22,553 downwards.
ACCTACATAATAGGAGGGGGGAATGATATCATCAAAATAGAAAAGAGAAGGTTTGGAATGAAGAAGGGACTCAGTGGAGAGGGGGACTCAGTGGGGGGAAGGGTTGTGGGAGGGGTTTATCATCATGTTATATTGTATATATCTATGGAAGTTTTCAGTAAATAGTTTTTAAAAAGGTAAACAGCATTTACCATATAGTGCTACCACCATGATATCCTATCATGCCTTGGGTGAAAAACAATGGAGCCAGCTGACCATTGAGTGAAAACTCAGAATAAGCCAAACTGAATCCAACAGCTTTATAAATTGATCACTTCAAGTATTTTCACTGCATGGACTGCTAAGTTGCACACCTTGAAAGCCAACACATATTGTTGCTCTTCTGCTATGTGAATTGTGAATAGATGTGACCCACACTATAGGTCCCTGGGTTTCCATGTCTTAATTGCTAAATTCAGAGACTCTGAAAGGCATTCCTTCAAGTCCTTTGCTAATATTGGTCCATTGAACCAAACTGCTCAATGCAGCATTCAATCGCTCCTGTTCTTTTCAGACTGCTGGATCTTGTGGTCAAAGTAACTAAAGAATGCTGTGACTAATTTTGTGCTGGCTTCTTCTGTACTCTAATTGAAGAAATATGAAGCCCTATTCGATTGCATGTCTCTGCTCATAAACCATGAAGCCATATACTCACATCCAAATCACAATCCGTAATTTGTGTGTCCTGAAACTCTGCACCCTAAAGGAAGATAATAGGCCACTGTCCAGGTCTCACTCTCCAGGAGGCAAGACCATGGCCTCCTCAAAGACCATATGACGCTTGAAAGGACATTTATAGTGCTCACCTTCTAGAAAAGCTAGCCCTGGTGTTGGAACAAGATCTATTTACATCTGAATTTTATTTTTGACTTCAAGATTAAACCACTTTTAAGAGCATTGTTCAAACACTTTTTGATCTATGCTGGTTTTGTGTTATGGTTTTTTTTTTTATCTCCATTTTGTCCATTTTTTCCCCACTAGAGAACAAAAGCAGTTTTGGAGGGAGACAGATGGGCAAACATGTGGAAGGTGGAGGCTGCTCTCGGTGACAGCTCTGCTGAAGGACAAAAATGAGCTCTCCTCATTATGTTCATGGAACACCAGATAGGAAGAAATTAAGCTGTTTGGGAACTGAGACTCTTAGGGTAGCTCATATTGCATTGGAGGAAAAAAAAACCATGTTAACATTAATAGATTATATTAGAAACACGTCCAAGATCAACAAGGCCAGTGCCATTCTAAGCATGTTCGTCAGACAGGCAAGCACACCACCAGCATGAGCATCCTGGAAGAGCGGTTTCCAAGCCGAATGGTTGCTTGCCAACCATCTCAAGGGTGTATTGATATTTTCAAATTAACTAGGGACATTCTACTCCATTTTTAATCTCTCAGTGCTTTTGTGTCAGTTTCTCTTCAAGGTCTATGCATTTCACTGATTGAAACACTCGCATGGTGATTCATTTGTTCATCTCAAAAAGAACAAATGGTCAGTATTGGAGGTTGTCTTTTGAAAAATAGTCCCAGAACTTTTTGATGTTCTTTTCTTTCTCTTTGCTCCATCTCTGTTTCCTTTTCATAACTCTTCACCTCCTTTATCTCTATCCTTTTTGCTCTAAGCATTCCCTATTGCTTCTATGGGGAACATTTTCAATGAAGAACCTTTCTTTAATCCTAAAGCATTCTATAAGAATCAGCTCCCTAAAGTCAGAATACCATTCTCTCTATGCCTGCCTGGGGCTGGGCTGGGTACCAGAAAAGAGGAGATGTCGGTGTATAACATAGTCTTCAAATTCAAATGATGTTCAGTAGCACCGTACCATCTGAACTAGCTGCGAATGGTAAATAAACCCAGCTTGTAACTTAACAAACCTTGCATTTGTGTGTCTGTGAATACATTAAGAGCTCTCAAAGAAAAAAACATTGTGTTATCATAAATAAAAGATAGCAGCTCTCTGGATCTGTCAGGGCGGTATCAACTTGGACCTCTACCCCTTTGGTTTGCATGGTACCATGAAACCCACACTCAAGCTGCCACCCTAGGGGAGGTCAGAGGGTCTCTGTTACATACCGTCTGCCCTGAAAAAATCATCTGCTTTACTTGGAATTGATTTCCAAACCAGATTCATGTGGTGCCACTATACCACAATAAACAAATAAATTAGCTGCTGTGATATGGAAATGTACGTGATTCCGTGTGCTTAAAAACTGTTAACTGTGAACTTATTAATTGAAAACCACAGGACAATAAACAGCATGTCCTTCAGTGGAAAAACTAGCCTCTTGTGGAAGTGAATTTTGAAAGGCAATAAAGATGTATTTTTCACACAGACTCAAGCCTGGAGCTGCTGAATGTAATATTTTTAACGTGATCTTTTGGTGGTTTGAGCTTTGTGGAATCCATATTGATCTGTTTCCCCAAACATGTAGTCTGACTCCTCATCCCCACATGGGTCTCTCTCTACCTCTCCACGCAGGTTACATTCATCTCAGCCAGTCTTATTTTTCTGCTTCCTGTCTAGGAGACTTTAATTAAAATGCTCTGTGAACGCCTGAATCTCTTAGAGGAGTGCTTGGAATCCTCAACCGCAATTTCCTCACAGAATGCAGGGGAACATACGCCTCCCCTTAAACATATGTCCCAAGGGGAATGTTTATCTAGAAGCTTCTAGGTTGCCGTGAGGGCTAAAGTGTAACAAACTTGAAAAGGAAAATGACAATGATGGTTCTTTTGTTGTTTATTTTTACATCCCAGCAATTTTATCAGGCACATTTCTAACATGTGGCCAGTCAACCCATAGTGCCTTAACATCTCTACTGGATTCCAGAGCCCAGTTCAGTGTAGAGCTGCTATCCGTTCATAACACCAGCAGGCAGACCCGGTTTCTCTTGGGGCTTATCCAATTGTCACCGCTGCTGTGGTCAGATATGGCCGTGGGGTTCAGTCTCCCTTGAGAACAAAGATCCTGAGCAGAAATCTCATCTGATTTTCCTAGGTGATGGGGTTTTAGTTGATGTGTTTGATGGGGTCTCCCTATGTAACCCTGACTGGGCTGGAACTTTAGGGCCTTTTGCCTCAGCCTTTCGAGTAATGGAATTACAGGTATGCCTCATCATATCCAGCAAAAATTTAGTGATAAAAACATTGATGAAAAAACATAGACTTGGGAAGAAAACTCAGAGGCTGAAAGCCCTGCTCTCAAGCACAAGCATGTGGACCTGAGTTAATGTCTAGCACTCACCTGATGTGGTCGCGTATGCCTGGAACCCCAGTGTCCAGGGGAGTGAAGACAGGAAGATTGCTGGTGCTCTCTGATCCTCCAGTCTATCAGAAAAATGGAGGCTCCAGCTTGAGCGAGAGACTCTGTCTCAGGGAATGAAAGCAAAAGTGTAATAGAAGAGGACACTCAGCCTCTTCCCCTGGCCTTCACACATGTGTGCATGGGGCAAACACATCTGAATACACATGGGCAAGCACCTCACGCACATGCATAAACAGCCCAAAACTGCATGTAAACCAAATAAAAAATAAAAGAATAAAAAATACACCTAATACTTAGATAGCAATGAAATGTCTATTTTACTTTTTTACTGCTGTTTATTTTTACACTACTGTTCCCTACAAGTATTGTAGAGCAATAATCCCTTTAACCTTCTCCTCTGCATTTCACTCTCCTCGATCACCCACCATGTGCTATTCCTGATGGGGAAGCCACCTGCAGCCCCTGATGTCTGACTTTCCACAAAGCCAGTCCAGAAACCTGTATTGCAGACAGACTCTGAGCTCCACATCCACCCTGTCTCCCAGGGAGAAGCGGTACATCTCCTCCACCTGTGTGGTCCCATTAGGAGGAGTCCCATCGGCCACTGGGCTTGAGGATGAGAGAAGTGTCGGTGTTCAGGGTTGAGAATGAAGCCACTGTTGAGGCCCTAATGAGGCATGGGAATTCTATGCATGGCTCATTAAGACCTTGAACGTCACACAGCTTTACAATAGACCTATCAAACACAACCCTCTTTGAAGTATTCTACACAACTATAAGTACATATCCCAAATTAACACACTAAAAGAAAACAGAAAGACTTGCATGGATTGTGAATTACAAATAATGTAACTTTCATGTGCGTGTTTAAGGCTGTATTTCATCCCAGAAAAAAAAAGTAACAAAAATATGTTCTCAGATTGTAAGAGTGAATGGATTTGGAAAGTTGCCTATCAACTGCCAGTCAGATGTGCCTTGAAAAAAAGTGCTCCCAAATTCTCGGATATTGCTTCCACCAAGAGGTGAGGTGTATGCTCTTCTCCCACACCTGAGCAGAGGAGGCTTATGGCCATCTTAATAGATAAAAATCAAAGGATACAGTGTGAGTTCCAAGGCCAGGTCTGAAAAAGCTTCGTCCTTAGCTTTCTTGGAACTTTCTCCCTGGATCATCTCCATGAGTCTAACCCATGCTGGGAACAGCCTGAGCTCCACCGAGATGCCACGTGTCAGTGCTCAGGCCGACAGCCCCAGCTGAGCCCAGCCTGGGACTGATCCCTGCTGCCCAGGCGCCAGACGTGTGGGCGCAGGACCTCCAGATAGCAGCAGCTCCTGGCTGCGGCTGCTCGAGTTCCCCTTGGCTAGTCTTGTCTTCCCAGCTGAGGCCCCAGACATCACAGGACAGACAAGCCACCCTGCTGTGCCCTGTCCCAATTCCTGACCCATCACCAGCAGAGCCTGAGTAAAGCAATCATTTTAGGTCAGCCCATTTATAGATAACCGCGATGTGAGAAAGAACGGAAGAGGAGGGAGATGAACACATGGGAAACCTGAACATGGCTTCATGCCCTCCAGCCAAGTGGTTTGGAAAGGAAAGATGCTGGGATCCATTGCCATGGTCTCCACCTTCCCCTAGTCAGTGCTGGGTGGACTCGGAGACTTTGGTGAAGACAGAAAGGGTGACTTTGTTGGCTCTGCAACCCAACCATGGTTCAATAGAAACACATGGGATTGTGAGCTAGTTCAATCAGTCTTCAAAGGATGACACATAGGAAGTCTTTCGTCTTTAGTTTTAAAAAGCTGAACAGCATGGAATGTGAAGATGTGGCTTCGCATCTGTGAAAAGACAAAGCCTTTGTACGGTGAGAATTAACTTCCTAGGAACCAAGAGGACAAGGAGGTTGCCTTGGAATGTGATGAGGCCACTTTACTGGAAAGGAAGCAGCCGGGATAATGAAATGAGGGTGGCACTGTGGAGTTCTTTTCTGCTCTCTGTCCATTTCAGGCTGGACATTTCTTGGTCTTCGAGGCCAGGCTGCGCATGCCCGGGATAACTAGGACACTGCTGATACATGGCATCCGGGAAATGGATGGAGAACGGGATGGGTATTTACTTGGAAAAGAGAGGGCACGTGGATTTCACTAGTTATCTACAGTTATGTGGGGCAAGAAAATACTAAAGTATGTGAGGAAAGGACTATGACCACTATGCATGGTCAATGTGAGTAGCCACATTGTAGTGAAGCAAGAAAGAGGCTTGCTAGTAAGAGTTTGGAAAGCTGGAACCAAGCCTGTGGGGCAGTACTAACAGCTCCAAATATAAAGGCCTTAACAAAGATGTTGCAAAGGGGGATTAAAGACCTGAATACAACCATTACACTTTGTTCATGTATCAAATGATCACACTGGCCTGGGGAGATAGGTCAGCAGTTAAAGGCACTTGTTGACAAAGCCTCCCAACTCAGGTTCAACTCCCCAGCTTCACACATAAAGCTGAACATGCATTTAATTGCAGTGACATGTGACCCTGTCATATCCATACACATGCACACACACGCATGCATGCGCGCACGCTCACACACACACACAAGCAAATAAACAAATTTTTTTAAAAAAAACAAAAGTTACCAGTGTGTTCTTTAGATATGTACAATTGTTATGAGCCAATTTTAAAAATATCTTTATTTCTTTGTATCTTCTTTTTTTTTTTCCAAGGTAGGGGTCTCACTCTATAGCCCCAGACTGGCCTTGAAGTCATGGTGATCCTCCCACTTCAGCATCCTGAGTACTTGGATTAAAGGTGTGTGCACCATGCCTGGCTTTGAAAAGGTGCTCAGTGGGTAAAGCCTTTGTTGCACAAGCATGAGGTCCTGAGTTCAGATCCCCAGAATCCGCATAAAATGCTGGGCATGTGTGCATAATTGTAACTCCAGTGTGGCATAGACAGACACAGAGGATCCCTCGGCCTTGCTGACTAATTATTCTAAGCCAGATAGTGAACTGTGGATTCCATGAAAGACCTTGTCCCAAAAAATAAGGTAGAGAGCCACTGAGGAAGATACTTATCATTGACCTCATCTCTGGCCTCCACATGAATGTGATGTGCACAAACACCCACACTGACATATGCACAACACACACACACACACACACACACACACACACACGAGAAAATCTTGCAGAGGAGGGAGAGCCGAACTGCTCTGATCACACGCGGAGGGCAGAACAAGAGAATGAGCTTTTCCACTGCTGTGTTTTAATGATCTGCCAAGACAGATGTTGGTGCTGTCCGAGTGTGACACTCACACCCCTGGCTCGAACACATCAGCTTCCAGCTCAGTGTCTGAGTTCTGTTTGAGAAACACATGAAATCTATGTTGATGTTTTGTTTTAGAAGACAATTAGCACTTTCAATCCCCATTCATATTTTCTGATTTTGATACCCAGAACAAGAAAGCCTAACAATCTGGGGCTGGAGGGATGGCTCAGCAGTTAAAGGCATTTGCTTGCAAAGCTTAATGACACAGGTTCAGTTCCCCAGTACCCATGTAAAGCTCGACACACAGAGTGGTAAATGTGTCTGGAGTTCATTTGCAGTGGCAAGAGGCCTTGGTGTGCACAATCTCTCTCTCTCTCTCTCTCTCTCTCTCTCTCTCTCTCTCTCTTTCTCTCTCTCGTTGTCTCTCTCCTTGCAAATCTGAGAAGACTACGTATTGTGGTTAAGGAGAAAAATAAATAAAAGGTATGTGGCCCTCAGCATGTTCAAGCCAAGTAAACAATGAAAGTATTTATCACCACACTAACAATGTATCATTAATTGTGACAGTCACCTTAAGGATGACTTTATTGGCTTGCCCAGAAGAACACCAAGTCTCATGAATTTGAGAAACTTATTTAAGGATATGTTAATTTTGAACATATTGTCTGCTGTCGTATGGCTGCAATGAAATCTCATTTCCCCTGCTGGAACGTGCAGACGTTGGGGTGCGTTGACAGTTGACATCAGGACTCTCTCTTCCCAGGCCAGCTGTCAGAGGAGTCTCTCCCCTGGAGGTGCTATGCATGATGGAAGTCACGCATCTGTGCAGTGCTTCACAGAGAGGCGGCAAGGCAGGCAGAGCTGCGAGGCAGCAGGCTGGCTTTCACTGCCTCCACAGGCACTCACAGCTCTTCAGTTCTTCCAGCAAAGGGCAACGGTGACGGAGAGGATGCTGGGACCATCTTGGCTTTGCCGGAAAACTTGGAGACCTTTGACAAATTGTTCAGTTCCTCTTCAGATCCGATGTTGTATCCGATGTTGATTCTAACCTAAGGCATACCTTTAGGAGAGTCATTCTTTTATGCACATATTCTGTGCATAGTGACGTCTTCCTGGCACCCCATAACAGCTCATCCAGCAGTCACAGTCCTGACTCTGCGTCTTGGCCTTTGTGGCATTCTTCAGGACGGATGACAGATGGGAAAGAACCATTCTGTCTACTCCCCACCTCCAGTCTTCCTTCCATTTATACGAGACTCAGTTCTCCTCTCATTCCTTATGTGACTTGCTTTCCATTCTTCTCATGCTTATCATTGGTCAGTCACAGTCATCTTGATGGAATTTGGAATCACCTGGAGATGCAGCTCTGGGAATGTCTGTGAGGGTGTCTCCATGAAGGGGTAATTGAGGAGGAAAGACTCGTCCCGAATGCGGGTGGCACTGCCCACTAGGTGGCCCACATATGAAGAGGTCCACGGAAACAGTGTTGTCTGCATGCCACCTCCATTTTCTGCTGACATCAGACTCCAGCTTCTCTGGCCTTCAACATGGACTCAGTACCAGCTACTCTCCAGGGAGCTCCAGGCCTCAGTGCCGGCTGGACAGGGGGATTACAGCATCCTGGTTCTTTGTCTCATCAATGGCCAGACAGCCATTGTTGGGCTACCCAGTACCAATCATATATGCCGATCCAAATGTCTCTTTTTATAATTGTATGTATTATATTGGTTCTTCTCTCCAGAGAACCCTGTCTAATAGGCTTGCACATATTCTAGTTAAGTCTGCTTCTCTTCATGTGGTTTTTGTTTATAAGATTCATTTTTATTAGCATAATTTGATTGAATAGCATAACGAGTGTCATTATGGCATTTTCATAAACATCTATCATGCCCTTTGATCATAGTGCCCCCCATTGCCCTCTCTTCTCCTCTTCCCCTTCCGCTGGTTGGTGTCTAGACCTTGCTACAATTCTGCAGCTGAGGGAACTGTCAACTAAGCATGTCCTTTCTAGATCTGACATACTCACATCCTATGCCATCAGAGCCAAGTTCATGTCCTTCCCAAGGCCAATACAGACAAACGGGTGAAGACCTTTCTTCATGTAGACACAGATGCATTGTTCAAACTGTGAAACTCAACTTTATTATCCAAAGCATTCTTGGTTATCTTCTTCCCAAGGATTGGACTCATGTATCTAGTCAACAAATATTAATTACACATCTGTCCCTCCACCAATGGACATCATACTGTCCTTTAACTCTTTACTGAAACGAATTTATGTTGTTAAGACTATGGTATAGTTTCTCATATACTGAGCCACATTTGATTTGCAGTGCTTTTAGGGCACCTATCTGCCCCCAAAATGCTCATTGGCCCTCACAGATATCATTGACTTTGGGAACGGTGGAAGATGTGTTCCACTTACTATGCCGGACCTGAACCCACCTCTCTCTGCCTTGTCACTGTCAAGACTGTTTGCTCATCTCCAAGGTCCTAACTAAAACTCTAAGCTCTCCCAAACTCTTAAGATATATTTGCCTGAGTCCAGGGATCTGGGCCCATTTTAAAGATTAGATTATCTTTTAATCCAACTAGTGTGCTATTCTTTCCGCTTCTTAACAGAGGTTATGGAAACAATTGTGAGCCGTGGTGGAGAGACGTTTCCTCTTGGTGGGGAACTTTGCTCATCTGCTCCAGTTACTGAGTATGGTTCCTTCCTGCCTCTCTTCAGAAGAGAGGGAAAAATCACTCATGGGCCTTTGAGATTTTGGCTTCTCCTGACACTGTGAGAAGTTTCCGAGTTCTTGGCTTCTGTCTTCTGTGCACATCCTTTGATCAAAGACTATTGTGAATAGCAGTGAAGATTTCTTTGGATGCTGTCTCCCTCTTTTTTCTTCCTAGGTGACATTATGATGTGATCATGCAGTTAAGGCAGAATTCTGTTCCCTCTCAGACCCTTCCTTCCACAACACACCATGTCCACATCCCTTGTCTCTGTGATGGTTAATTGCCATTGTCAGCTCAACTGAATTTGGAATCACCGAGGAGATGCACCTCTAGGTGTGCTTGTGAGGGAGTTTCCAGGGAAGCTTGACTGAGAAGGAAAGATTCTCCATGGTTTGGGGTCCCAGGCTGAATAAAAAGGAGAAAGTGAGCTGAACACCAGCATTCTTCTTTCTCTCTGCTTCCCTACTGTGCACATAATGTGAGCAGCTGCTTCATGTTCCTGCTGTCATGACGTCCCCAACACGGTAGACTGGATACTCAAACCAAAGAAACCTTCCCTTCATTGAGTGGCTTTTGCCAGGTATTTTTTTTCCACAGCATTGAGAAAAGTAATGAATATAATTTGTAGCCTGGAGGCAAGAGCTAAATTTTCTTTGAAGTTTTTAAAACACTCTTTCCAAAGATCCAGTGTCTATACCTAACTATGCCAAATATTGAATTTTCTTACCCTTTCAGACTTCTCACTAATATTTTCAATTAATTTCAATATCTCTGTCACAATCTTATCCTTAATACTTTTGAGTTTGTCTTGAATAGACTGGATTTTCTGAGAGAATGAATTGTCAACTAGGAAAATCAAATGTCTAGCAACCCACATGACAGTAATAAGAGAAAGTAGGTATTTTTGCCCTCATAACCTTCTAGTGATGGAAATATAATTATCCCATTGCTCATCTGAGGAGACAGAAGTTAGGTATACTTGGAACCAGAGAAGGGTTTTGGTTAGACTCCTGTTCACCAAGCGCATCTCTTCCTTCTGAAATCAGTCACCTTCCTAACCTCCATTGAAAGTCAAGTCAACTAGATGTGTGTGGATTTCGTGGTTTTGTTCATTGATCCCCACCTGAAATCACTATCAGTCCTGCAGGGTCTTACTTCTTCCACTGGGGTGATGCTGGTCCTGAACCTCGTGTGGACTCCAGGAGAACCACAGGAAGAAAGAGGCCAGGCCACTGAAGCTGGACTGCTTGAAGAGGTTGCCACTAATCAGAAAACTCTGCTGTGAACTCCACGTGAATAAGAATGAACTTCTCATTATTAAACCATCAAAATTGAGATTTTTATCTGCTATTTCCACTTGCGTTACCTTAATTAAAACAGATGGTCTCAGGAAACTCAGGTCTCTCTGAAATGAAAGTGCAGGATTTGAGGCTGATCTGTCCCAGCCTCAGGGTCCACCTCTATAAACAAGGATAAGATCGGCCTCATGGGGCTGCTGAGGGCCTCGTGTGTGGTGATGGCAGCAAAGGACAGAGCAGAATGCCAACCCTGAGTGTCTGCCCATTGACTACAGCCAGACACCTTAACACTGACTGTGCTTCTGCACAACCAGGACACCTCTAAAATGACTTCAGTGTGACATTATCTATGCCACTAGTTGGCTGAGTGATCTAAATGATAATGGTAACAAATTATTTCTAATTCTTTTTTCTTTTTATCTACATCTACGTGCTCTTGTGTGTGATTCCATCTTCAGGGTAGAGAAATGGAACGTCTTTTCTTTTATGTATCATTGTCCATTTATTTCAAACAAAATATACTCTTTTTCCCCTTTGTCATCACCATGAAACTCACATTACCAAATATAATATTTTAAATCCTTGGAGAGAAAAATTTGGACCAGTTGGGTAAAATTTTAAGTAATGCTATTGCAGTTTCTAACAATCCTTCAGTTTGAGGTTTGCAAAGCTCCTCTAGAGCTGAGCCTCTCCAAGTTTAATTGGCAGATTAATCCCTTGAGGATCTCATTAAAATGGAGATTGAGAGGGCTGGGGTGGCGCCAGAGATTTTGCTTGATGGACTTGCTCCCAGGGATGGGTTCTGGGACCACCCTTAGAGTAGAAAGACTCCAGAGTTGTAGAAAATTATTCACCAGTGGACTGTTTGGTTGCATTTCATTTAATTCTTGCCATGCGATAAACTCACTGGATGAGAAAGCCAGGAAAGAGAAAAATAAGCCATTCAACAAGGCAGAGAAATTAATAGGCCTCTTAGAGCTGTGATGAGAAAAGTCAACAAAGAAAATAGAACTCCATTTTCAAAAGATTCAAGGAGAAATCATCTCACAGCCTTTTCATGCATTGTACCAGGAAACAGAGAAATCTATTAGAAATGAGAAGGGTAAGAAAAAAAATCTTGTCTTTTATTAGAGCAACAGTCCCAAAATACTCAACTGTAGAGTGCCTCAGAATCACCTTACGGCTGAGTAAGACCTAAGATGGTGAGTTTCTGGTCTGGAATGGCCCATTAATTTATATATTTGTTTCTTTTTATTTCATTTTCTTTTTTATTTCAGTATGTTCATTGTACAAAGCAATTTTTTCATAATTTTTTTTGCTTAAGTATACTAAGTACTTCCCACCACTCTCTTTTTGTCCGTCACCTCTCACATTCCTCCCCTTCCCCTTCCTAAATGGTTCCCTTTCTATTTTCTTGTCATATATACATATATGCCTCTGTGTGTGTGTGTGTGTGTGTGTGTGTGTGTGTGTGTGTGTGTGTGTGTGTGTGCACTTCTACAAGCTCCCTGGCCTGGTTCCCAGGACCACACTCTTAGAACCTCCATATCAAAGGACTGGGAAAATGACTTACAGGTGACACTAAAGAGTCAGTCGGTTTCATTTTAGCTATTTCACTCTATATCGAAGAGAAGGGGGGCGGTCTTTGTAAGGAAGAAAGGAAAAGGAAAATGAGCCAAATAATAGGAACAGTTAAAATCCATTTGAGGTCCCAACAACTTGAACTATAAACACTTAAGAAGAGTCTCAGAGTAATTTCAGTATCATCAGCTATCATTTTGAAGATTTTTTTTTCTTGAAGGGTAAACGATTTGTCCAAGGCAGAAATGAAACACTTCAGTTTCCTTCTCTAAGTGGGAAAAGGCATGCCCCTGAAAAGTCCTGAACTCTGAAGTTTAACTTTTCTGCACAAGAAATTGGGGGAAAAGCATAGGAAATAATTGCAAAATCTATTGTCAAGTGCCTCAGAAAAGGAGGGCGTTGAGTGAGAGCAATGACAGCTTTCCAAAGAAAACGTCCTTCAGTACGGCTTTAGACCAGAAAGGGATCTGACACTCCCGAGACCCACATGGTTTATTTTAAAGATAGGAAAACTGATGTACCAAGACTGCTAGTCGGTGGCGCATTAAGCAGAGGGTTCTGGCCTCCTGGGTCTCCCATCCTCACCATCTAAGGCAGCTGTGAATTCTCTCCTTTCTATTAGTTGGCTCAGCTGTACCTAGGTCCCTAGCCAGTCTAAGGAGGGCACTGGGATTCCAGCCTGCATCACACTTAGGGGCAGTATGGGGAGGGAGACTTCATCCTGAGCCTCAGCACACATGACACACAGTATCCCAGCTCTTCTTGTTAACTGGGACAGAGGTGCAGAGAGGCAGCTGCCAGAGAAGCCCTGCCTCCGAATAAGACTGCACATGCTGTCAGCTCACTGGAGAGAGGCATGGGAAGCTCCCCTACTCAGCCAAGAGTATGCACCTACTAACCAAGTGCTCTCTGGTTGCACTGGAAGCCTGCTCCTTGGGAGGGAATCCCTGCCTGGTACTGAACACCTTGTCAAAAGCCTATGGCCAGGAAGGTCATAAGCACTAAGGGGGAAACTTCCACTGTTGTCTGGTGAAATATATTATGCCCACCAAACAGTCCTCCAAATCCTTAATATTTATGACCCGTATATTGATGCTACTCTCACTTTTGGTTAAAGAAGCTTCTCTTTTCAGATGGTGACTTTGGGGGAGACTTCAAACTCATCAAAGTGCTGACAATAAGAGACGGTGAAGTGTTCAGCACTAAATGCAGCATCTCTATCACACCCTCCAAGGCTCAGGGAACATAGTGGAAAAAGTGGCAGAAAGATTGCAGGAGCCAAAGGATGGGTGGCCTGCAGAACAGCAGACTTTTAGTACAAGCAAAAAAGCTTCCATTAACATGGATGGGAGATGACGGTGGTGGTAAAGTCAGCTGATGGCTGAAATCAGGGAGATGTTTTGAGTATGTTTTGAATTCGTGAGTATGTTTTGGCTATCTCTATCTATAATTGTAAGTGTCCTAAATTGATTGATTATCTTAATTTTATCTTCAAGAAACGTAAGATTCTCCCTTTATGTTCCTGGCCTCTAGCAACGTGGAGGCTGTAAGGGCTTCTTTAGGCTAAAAGAGATAAAGGAAAAAAACCAGATTCTCCCTTACAGGCTCAAGGACATTCCTCGTCTTTACTTTGGGGCTACCTGATTACTTTTAAACTGTCTCAGTTGTGTTCAGTGGATAGCTACCACTGGGGCTCTCTGTGGTGACAGAAGCTTCCGATTGGTCTGGTAGCTCATGCCAATAATCCTAGTTACTCAGGGGCTGGGACAGAAAGATTACAAGTTTAAAGCCTGACTGGGTGAGAATCTTTCTCAAAATAAAACAGGGACTGTTGTGATGCTCAGTGGTAGAACATTTGTCTAGCAGGACAGGATTCAACCTTCAGTGCTGGGGGGCGCTAGGGAAGTCAGTGTCACCACAAGTCAATGCCACGTCCTTCCTGGGTATGCCTGTGAGCAAGAGTGTACATACTGGAGCCTGCATAGGCTTCAGGGCAATCTCAAGCACTATTCCTTAGGAATACCATCCACTGCTCTGGAGCTCACCCAGGGAGCCTCAGGGACCCTCCTATGTCTGCCTCGCCAGCACTGGGTTACAGGCAAGCACCACCATGCCCAGTCCCTTCCTGACACAATTGATGAAGTGAATTTGATTTTATTTTTAACTTTCAAATTATATTTAATTAAATACTCACATGTGGCTGGAGAGCTGGCCACTAGGACATAAGCCTGCTATGCGGGACATATTTAAATCTGCAATATCTTACAGAAAATGCCTGTAAAAAATAAGTTCACAGCACTGAAATGAGAAGTAAGATTGCCCTTTTCTGAAGGAGTATCCAAAAGAAAGGAGGAAAATACCAGGCTGGTAGCTTCAACCCTCCAACAGAGGCACAGGGTGGTCAGTGTAATGGTAGAAAAGCAATGTCAGTTTCATCATTGGAAATTCTTCTCCCAAACCAGCACTTTAATTGGATCTGGGGGGAAAAGTCAAGCAGAAATGTTGCAACAACCATCTTGCTCAACTGTTCCCTGGACTTCCTGATTTCTTTTGTATCACATTACTCTGACCATCACATTCCTGTTTATTAACACTTCTTGGTTCCATAAATACAAGAAACAGACATTAGGGATCCCCAAAACCAATAGCAAAACACCAACGTTTTGTTTTTAGTAACCTGACATTTTGAACCTCCTGCTGTGATCATTCAAATGTGTAAAAAGGGCTGGAGTTAAATTCCCAGATAATCTGAAACACAAAGCGAAGCAGGATTTAATTTGTGTGCCCAGAAGTAAAAGGTTAGCTTGGATCTGCAAATGACAGCTGAACCCAAGCAGACACCAAGAACTAGGGCTCCCCTGGCCAAAATCCACCAAGTCGCATTGTCCCATCCCTTCTGTAAGCCTCTTAGCTGGTGGCAGCTGGGGAGAGCTGCCTCCCTTCCCCTGGGTCTGGAGCCTAGGGCAGAGTGAACCCAATTCCCCTAAGATTAAAAGCTCACCCCACCGGTGATATGTGACCTTTGGCAAGCTACTTAACATCTCTGGTTTCTTTTTCCTCATGTGCTGATGAGACCACTCATAATCCCCAAGTTGTTTAAGAAAAAAATTGACACTAACCAAATGTATACAACGGACTCCTTTCTAGTCCACATAAACTACTGTTAACTAGTGATGTTCATGGTGAGTCAGAGAGCCTGGCTATAAGATCTTCTATTAGCCATAAGGTGATCTTTCTCTCTTCTCTGAGCTGCGGCTTATGTTCACTGAAGAAGGATACCACGATAAACATTCTCAGAGTTGTTACGATGAAATGGGTGTTTATGAAAGTGGCATGAGGCAGGAAGGAGATGGACGTTTGTTAAGGTACGAAGGTCATGCTCCTCTTGATCCCGGAGAGATGGCCTCTGGGCTCTCAAAGTGCTTCAAGGGCATCAAGACCCACAGTCTGGCCCTCAGCTTTGCAGACATGTAAGTGGCAAGTTCACACCTATTTCATAGGCTCTAAAACCTCAGTGAAGCTCAGGATTGAAGTGGCCATTTTCTCCTGGCCTTGAGAAATATGCAGCTATTTCAGACAAGGTAGGCCATCCAGCACATTCCCACTTAGTCTCCTGCTAGGGCACAAGGCAGATAGGAACCCGCTGCTGCTGTGTGAGTGGGCACAGCGACAAAAGGGTCAGTTACATGGTCCCAGAATGTCAAGGAATCAAGAAATCATCCCTGGAGAGTCCTTCTCTGTCAAAGGGTGCCAGGCAGGGATTAAATGTCTTCCTCCCCAGGTCTAAGCACTCTCTTCTTTCCCATGGGAGAATCGTGGGGTCATCTTGTCTCTGTGACCACCCCTTCCCAACACCCATCATCAACCAGAGATTTCCTTCCATCCCCACACAGGGGGCCCTTGTAGTGGAGTTCATTGTGGCATTTCCATATGTGATTTGCTTGAGTTGATTCTCCTCCCCAAGCCCCTCCTCAGCCTCTATCCCCTCAGTAGCTTCCCAACTGCTTTCATGTCCCATGGATTCTGTTGCCCTTTTCCTCCCCCATCCTCATCCTTTCCCTTAGACCCCTTTCCCCACTCGTGGTCCCTTCCTGACTTTGATCATCCATACTACTCTCCCCCCACCACACGCACACATACACACACACATACATGCACAACAATTAAAAGCTAAGATTTTGCTGGAGGAATGGCTCAGCAGTTAGAGGAGCTTGCCTTAAAAAGCCCAAGGACCCAGGTTCAATTCCCCAGTGCCCAGGTAAAGTCAGACGCACAAGGTGATACATCCATCTGGAGCTACTTAGCAGTGACAGGAGGCCCTGGAGTGCTCTCTCTCTCTCTCTCTCTCTCTCTCTCTCTCTCTCTCTCTCTCTCTCTCTCTCTCTCTCTCAAGCTCTGGGATACAACCCCAGCACTGCATAAACTGGGAATGGGGAGGCATGCTTGCAATCCCAGCACTCAGGAGGTGGAGATAGGACAATCAGAAATTCACAGCCATCTTTGGCTCATAGCAGATTCAAGACCAGCCTGGTGTAGCTGACACCCTGTCTCAAAGAAAAATTTAAAAATTAAATAACATAATAAATATGGATTGCAAGAATCTCTGTGGTAGGACTTAGAGCAGGAAATCTTTTATTTGTCCCTTTTATCGGAGTTCCACTGCTACTCATTAGATACTGGAGATTCTTTCCCCCCAGGTTTTCGGGTCTGCTTCCAGAGTCCATATAACAAAATGCTGAACAATGATGACATTGTTTTATGTAATAGTGACTCAAGATTGTAGCTACCTAATGAACACCACTATGGCCTGATTGGTGTTCCTGTCTATTTCATGCTGGCGTCTTCTCTTTGCTCCACCCAAGCCCTGTTTCTTCTTCACTCTTCTTCCTTCCCCAAAGGTTCATGGGTATGGAACCCATCCATGGACCTCTCACTCTAGGCTTCCCCTTGGTTTTATCTGGGGAAGACACTTGGAAGAAGATTAAGTGGAATGAAGTATCCATTCGGGTTATTTCTTGTCTTTGTCTAGCTTTCTGAGAATCACTATGAGCCATTTGTGTTGTTCAGAATGCCACTGCTCCTCTCTGGAAGGTTCCCCATTGAGATAAAGGGTTCCAGACACCACTGCCTGCTCTCCTCATCCCTGGTCCTGAAAGCTCCTCTGCCACTGTTAACCTGAGGGCACTGTCATCTCCCTCTTCTCCCTCTTGCCACCCTTGTACTCATAAAGTCTCTGTAAACAAACCTTAAAATTTCCTAATGGTAGAGAGCCATCTGCTCCTTGTTAGTTTCTGAATGATATACTTTGTTTTAATTTGAATGTTTGAGATTTCCCGTGTAGGTTTTTGGAGGGTGAATAAACTCGAACAGAGAGACAATAGTGTCAGGGGAAGCATGGAATCTGGGTTTCCTGCCTTCTACCTGATCACAGCACCCACCACCCAGAATCCACCACAGCCTGGTGCTCTTCCGCATGGTGAGTGAGCCACAAAGGTGTTTGAAATTCATTAACATCATGGCTTCTCCATGATCTGGGGAAAATAACGTCTTCCAATAGTAGCTCTTGGATAAGTCACATGTAGGATATTTTCATGAACGATTGGATCATCGTTTGTATAGCTATGAGCGCCTTAAGGGCCCCAACCTTTCATTCCCCATGCTGTAAAATCATTTCCGACAGCCTGGAGTGGATACAGTTCTATGTTCAGATCAGTGGCTTCTGGCAGATGGAGGATTTAAGGACCAAGAGGGGATTAAAATATTTAACACATTTTACTGGTTTGATGCAGAAATTATATCAACTCACTCCCAACTTATTCTCATTAAATGCATGAAAAATTAATAGAAATACGATAAACATATATCTATTATCTACATGCATATATGTATTTGTATTATATGTGTGCATATGTTTATTATATCAGCTATTTTTTTCCTCATTGTTTTGACCAAATACTTGAAAAAAAGTAACTTAAGAAAGGAAAGGTTTACAGTGGCTCCTGCTTGGAGAGACTATAGCCCATCATTGTGGGGAAAGCAAGGCAGCAGGACTGGGAAGTGGCTGGTCACATTGCACCCACAGTTGGGAAGCAGAGAGCTCAGTCCAAGACCTCTGCCCATGGGAAGTGCGCCTCCTAGGTTATTGTAAATATAATTAAATTGATAATGAAGAGTAACCATCACAGACGAGAGAGAGAGAGAGAGAGAGAGAGAGAGAGAGAGAGAGAGAGAGAGAGAGAGAGAGAGAGAGAGAGAGAGAGGATATATTCATAAATCTCCTCTTAAGTCTTGCCTCGGTTCTCATTACTTGAGCTCACCTGCTCTAGCCTTGGGCATGGGCTTTGCTTCATGGCTGGTTTAGCTTTAACATTTTGGGAATTGTGACAGGTTTTATTCAAACTGTGAGGAGAAATCTAGATATTCAACAGAAAGATAACCTATCAAATTAACTCACATTTTCTCTGATGTTTATTAGCAAAAAAGAAAGGAAAGTTATTGTTCAAACTTGGTATCAGAGGGGAGAGAGAAACCTGAGGCAATGCCAGAATACTGAAATTCAGGCAAAGGAGATTGGGGCTCACCAAAGCTTTGCCACATTTTGGCTTTGTATAATTCAGACTTAATACAATGTTATTTTTACCCAATAGAGAAAGCCTTCTCTTCTATGCAAGGCAGTTGGGGGCTGACCAGCTCTCAAATAAAAAATAATAAATCAAAACAAATGTCTCCCATACTTCCTACATCTAAGTTCAGCGCTCCCTCTAAACTACATGATTAGGAAGATCTTGTGATAATTTATTCTTTTGTTTTTAAACACAGATGAGACTTCTTCTTACCTTAACATGCAAAGCTAGAATTTAGCATCTGAGATTTCCCACCAAAGCAGGGTCCTAATGAAGAAAGCACAGGTGTTGGTCAAGAGAGAATGAGTTTGGCCAATGGTCCTGCTGCTTAGAAACCACGTCACATTGGGCTTGGGCAATGGCTGAGTGGATAGAAATGTTGCAATTCAAACATGAGGAGCTCAGTTTGTATCCTCAGAACCCACATAAAGAGCCTGACATAGTGGTATGTGCCTGTAACCCCATCACATCAGGAGAATGGGGCAGGCGGATCCCTGGAGCTTACAGGCTATCTAATCTAGTTGAATCAGTGAGTTCCAGGTTCAGTTAGAGACAACTGTCCCCCCAACATGATGGAAAATGGCTAAGACACCCAAGATTAACTTGTAGCCTTCATACGCATGCGCACACATGTGCACATGCATGACTCAAACACATATACATATGAATATGCACAGATATACAAACACATAAGCACACGCACACACATTCATGAGCAAAGAGACCAGGTCACCTCACCCTGCATCTGTGAAGATAAAAGGAGACATGCACAGAAGGCAATGGGTTCTGTGCTGGACAAAGAGTTTTGTCTGCATCAAAGTCGCTCTTTTCATTCATGGTGGTAGAGCGATCATCAACTGAGCTTAGAATTCTCTGTAGTAGGCTTTTCCTGCTCACATCATCATTTCCCTAGACTTGTCAGTTTCAAATACCCAAGATGGTTCAGTGGTTAAAGGCACTTACTTGCAAAGCCTGTTGGTCTTGGTTCAATTTGCAAGTACTCATGTAAAACCAAATGCACAAAGTGGCTCATGCATCTGGAGTTTGTTTACAGTTAAGAGGCCCTGGTGAGACTCTATTCTCCCATAGATAATACTAAACAAATAAATAGTGCTGGAGTTGAAGGTTAGAGATAAAACTCATGCACAAAACCCTGGGTTCAATCCCCAACATTATAAGGAAACAAACGCCTGAGATGTAACCATGGGTAGTCACCCACATCACTCACTAGAGTCCAATGAGTATACCTACTCCCTCTGGGATTCTTGGGTCTGTCTTTCCTACAGCTATAACATAATGGGTTCCCATGCTCCAGAATAGTCTATATATTTTGCCTGGATTGATTTGAAGCCAAAAGTTAAAATACATAACAAAGTTATAACAGCTTATATAACAAAGATGTTTTTTCACTGATCCCTCTGTTCTAGAAAAGTTCTTGCCTGTGGGTAGAACATCAGTATTGATTTGTGGTCCTGGAGGACCATTGTGAGGTATTTTTGTTGCTCTCTGATATTGCCAAAGTGCTGACATGTGCAGAGAGGAAAACTGAGCATCTTGCTGAATGAGATGCTGCTATGTGAGCAGAGGGAGAAAAATTGAGAAGTTTCCCAGCAACAAGGGACAGCCAATGAACTTGGAAGGGATGGGCAGAGGCCACGGAAGCCAAGCTATAGCTTTATTACAATATTCCTTGATTTTATCAATAATTCCAGGGCTACTTTCAGCAGCTCTTTCCTGTTGCTAAGTTCCAATGTCTTGGTCCTTGTAAAGAAAATAAATGATACAAGTACATTATATATACATGCATGAAAATGTCACAATGAAACCCATAATTTAGCCAGGCATGGTGGGGCACACCTTTGATTTCAGGAGGCAGCGGTAGGAGAATCCCTGTGAGTTGGAGACTAGCCTGGAATTACAGAATGAGTTCTGGGTCAGCCTGGGATAGAGTGAGACCCTATCTGGAAAAAGACAAGAAAACAAAAAAGAAACCCATAATTTTGTACAATTAATAAGAGTTCATTGGGAGTGGCTGCACAAGCAGGGCAGGACTTCTTAGGCTGTCTAGATACCCCAGAGGCACACAAGGCTTTGCTTTATAATGAAACTTTTCTTCATCTGACAAGTGAGTCTTCCCTCAGAAATCTACCTACTTAGAACCAACCAGAAAGAAAACCAAGACACCAGGGGAAAGCTAATGCTTTCTCGTGAACCCGCTTGTGAAGGTGGAACACAAGGGTGGCTTGAAGTCCGACCTGGCACAGTATTCTGAGGTGCCTTCAGCTTGTCTCACAGCTCATTCTCATTTGATATTCCATTACTTTCTTACCATGGGTACAGAGAAGGTTGGATTAAAGCATGGTGGCCTCAAACCACTATAAAGAATTAATATTGTTTGTAATGCTTAAAAAAAATCCAGGGTTCCTGCAGTGGCCAGAGTGCATACAGCTTTGTATTTTGGGGTTATCAAATAGGCTTTCCTCACTACCACCACTGTGCACCATGATGGTCAGTCACTGTGGCCATGAGGCAGTCCTGGAAAGGACACTGGGCCTCAGAGATGCATGCAAACACACAGCCTTGCCATTTACATTCCTGCCCTGACTTCTCATTGTCTGACCAGCATGTACCCAGCTGTTTCTTCCATGTGGAACACTAAAACATTTAGACATTTGCAGCCCTGATACCCTAATTCATTTCATACCTGTGAACATATACACAGGCACTTCCTTCCTTCCTTCCTTCCTTCCTTCCTTCCTTCCTTCCTTCCTTCCTTTTCTTTCTTTTCTTAACCTTCCTTCCTTCCTTCCTTCCTTCCTTCCTTCCTTCCTTCCTTCCTTTCTTTCTTTCTTTCTTTCTTTCTTTCTTTCTTTCTTTCTTTCTTTCTTTCTTTCTTTCTTTCTTTCTTCTTTCTCTTTTGAGACAGATCTCATGTATCCCAGGTTGGTCTCCAAATCACTCATAGCTGAGGATGACCTTGAACTGCTGGTCCTCCTGCCTCCACCTCCCTGGTGCTGTCATTATGGGCACACACTGCAACCCTGGCATCTTTTCTTTCAATCTGACCTTGGCTGGCCAAATCTGGTCTTCCTTATTTCATTTTTGTGTGTATTTGTTATGTAGTTGCCATAGTGCTTTATTTACAGCATAGGTCAACAAAAGCTCTATCGCTGGGAAATCTCTTTTCCCTCCAAAATAATACATCTTAGAGGAGAACAAACAACAGATTGATTCAAGTTATGCTCCCCAGAGGATAAGACCTGGATGTGCTTAAACATCATTAGATGCTGGCCCTGGCTTACTTCTATGACTCCACTCTCTGGTGGTGCCAGGACCCTCCATGTTCCAGGAACTATGGAGTTACAAAACCCAACAGACTGGGACTAAAGGGCAAGACTTTCCTAACTCAGGACAGGCTCTTACCATGCAAACAGAGCTTGGAGATATGCCCTGTCACTAGACCAAGGCAAGCCAGAGATTTCAAGACAAGTACCAGTGATGCTTGGAGCTCAACAGGGGGAAGATTGAACATCCTTCTCGGGTTTTTAGGGGCATGGTGGAGTATCCACGACTCCTTCTCACGTACATGCTGACATTTTCCTTCAAGATCCTGAGTACCACACTGAGAAGACTGGCAAGTAATTACCAAGGATTGTTCAGAACGTGTGTTTATTAAAATCCCTTCTTCTTCAGTTCAGAATGTTTTAATCCTGTAAATCAGAAACCAACCAAGGTGATTTGCTGCCGATTTTAAATACTTCATGTTGTT
>PVHP010018070.1:0-33782 GCA_004024765.1 Zapus hudsonius | reverse complement strand
CTGTCAACCCATAGGCTGAGACGAAGGTTGGTGTATCTATCCGGAACTCACAACTCATGGAGAGATGCAGATTTTCCAAATAGGTTTGGAAGTTTCATTCTCCTGAGTAAATTTTGCAATGCAAAGTTATCCCTTTATGAATGATACATCCCTTCTTTAGACACTGAGCAGGTCAGAAAAATGTATGTCATCATTGTTTCTAACATATTGCATGGTGCAAACATACTTCAAAACATTTCCTTGAAAAAATGCAGAGTTTTATGAAAGCACTAATATTTTTTTCAGGAAGATATTTAATAAGCATTCTTTTCGCTTCCATTTCTGCTATCACTATCATTTGGTAAATCTCTTAGGTGATTAGCAGTGAGGCCTTATTTCCAGCTTCCAAACAGCCATAACAGCTGAAATTCATTTCCTTTCAATTCTAACTTAATATTACTCTTTTCAGTCTTCTCTGACTTTAGAGAACAATGATTGCTATTTTCAGTAGAAGCAACCATAATACTTTAAAATTCAGGAATATGGCTAGAGTTATCTGAGACCTTTATTCTGTCTTAGAAATATGTACACTGAGGTAACTTCTGCTGAGAATATGTTTGTCAGAGTTTTAAAGAGGAAATGCAACTGATGGGTAAAAACCTTTTACATATTTATAGCATGCTGATTGCAACTAATTACTGAAGCACATAAATGTGGGATTTATTTTCAAGAGAGCTAGAATCAAATTTATAACAAAATTTACATTCGGTTAACTGTACAAAGAATCTTTCTGCATTTTTAACTTTGAAAAACATGGTTATTTTTCCTCAACCAAATGCTAAATGGCAGTTTAAATTCCAAATTCCGCTCTGATGTTTAGTTGATATGAGAAATTGAGAAAGTAAATTAATTTTTTGAACCGGTAAGCCTTGCAGAAAAATTAATGTTTACCGCAGAGCTTTGACATTTACACAATAGAAGTTTCTATGCCTTCTATCTTACAAGAATCTAATGCACATAAGATTTCTTTATACAAATGTGGCAGCTCGTTCACTTCTTTAGTCACTCTGAATGTTTGCATTTTCTTACCCATTTGAAATTGTATTTTTTGTGATTATTTCCAGTGAAATGTGGGCGGAAGTAATTTGTCTCATTTCCAGGTTTACTTCTAATTCTGAGGAAACTTGGTGATTTCTTTGTTTCTTTGCTCTAAAGATAAACTTTCACACAGTACATTCTTTGTAAGGAAGACAATGATGCTTTCCATCCCTGACTCTGAATATGCAGTAAATTAAATAGAAAAAATCAGGACGTAATCTCTTAGTGTTAAGCCAGTGCTAGGAGTTGTTACTGTATTCTATGTTAACTTCATCAGAAATTTTTATAATCCTTTCAACATTGCTCATATAATGAAATATGGTGGAAAATCTAAAACTTTGATCAATGGTTCTCCAGTCTTGAGAGTGATTTTAGAAAAATACAGTACATAATTCTCTTAGCTCTTATCAGTAGATTAAAAATACTTTCAGTATAAAAATAACATACTAGGAAAATATTTTTCAATAGAAGTAATTAATAAATTCTCAATACAAATTTCTTAAAGTGATATTGTTGTTAAGGTGTTCTCAGTTGTCTCCTGTTGAAATATCCTATTTTTAATATCTTTATTATGAATAAGTATATACATTGTATAATGTATCCTATTTCTTGGTTTCCCAAACATTGAATTTGGAAAGACATTGAGT
This sequence comes from Zapus hudsonius, assembly GCA_004024765.1. Lineage (NCBI taxonomy): Eukaryota > Metazoa > Chordata > Mammalia > Rodentia > Dipodidae > Zapus > Zapus hudsonius. Next base: position 32,058 of record PVHP010018070.1, on the reverse strand, counting down.
AGTAGTGAAATTATGAATTTATTTAATGTGAGAGGAAAAAGATAAAATAAATTCCGCAGAGCAGAATACAGCCCACAACACACATGGTACAAAGGCCTTGAGCTCTTTTCTGGGGTTCTTTTTATGAGTTTAAGTGAACAGTGCTGATCACCTGGGGCAGGAATGAAACGGATCTTTCCCCTGAGTGGGACATGGGCTACATTTCATAGTGTTGAATGTTGTGCATCCAGCCATGTATACACAATACATGAGATGAGAAAAGAGTTTTCTTGTTTTTCCCCTGTCCAGTCATGTCAAGAACAGGTTGGCTGTCACTGTGCTTAGTTCCATAAGTAATCTAAACTAGTCTTTCTTATCTCTCCTTTTTTTTTTTTTGCCCTTTTGTTAAATGTACTTATTTTATTGACATAGAAAGAACTAGGTTTTATTGTGATAGTTTCAAAAAAATGTTTTGGTTTATGTCCCATTCTCTTTCCAGAATATTGTTCCATTTTTTTTTCCTCAACAAAGAACATTTTGGATACTTCATTGGACATTTTTTTCTTGCTTTCTAAAATAACGTAATCAAAATTCCTCATTCTTAGATCCCATAGTTCTTTGCCTTCCTTTCCTCCCAATCTCCTGTACCACAGAGAGTAGGCATGTTGTGAACATTGTAAGGACACCTGCCACCAGATTACTTCTTTAAATCCTCCTGATGCAAACCAGCCCATGTGACACCCTCCACAGAACACTGTTTTGTGCTTCTTCTAGCTGATCATTTTCAGATACCTGCTCAATCTTCACTTACCTGTCTTCTTTTCTGTGCTTCTTGACTTTTACAAGCGTTTAAACATTCTTCATCAGGCTCAATAGATGGCACTGAGGTAGGTTACATTAAGGTGCTTAGGGAGAAAAGGAGACATATTGAAGCATAGTGATGAAAGAGGCAATCACAGGGCTGTGTTACAGCAAGAAGGTTCAAAACCACCTTTCTTAACCTTGAACCACTGTTAACTTCATTTAACTGATATTTCATTATCATTAGCTTCACCAAATGCCCTGCTCCCAACATGTATCTGATGCCATAATGTACCTGGGAAAGCCTACAGGAAGAAAGGAAAGAAAAGTAAACCATGTTTTGAGAAACTCCTGAAACATCCTTGTAATTCTCTGTCTTGACTCATCAATAATCATGAAATATTATATCATTCATTAAAATTTGCTTATTTTTCAAGTTAGCTAAAATTCTAACGATTCAAATGTTTATATGTCTTAGAAAGCCATCACATTCACTCTTGGTTGTTTGTAACTGTATTTTGTCTTCTTAGGTTGATATTTGCTCTCTCTTCTTTTCAGTTTCTCTCATTCTCTTCTCTGCCAAGGCATGCAGTAGTTTTTTCATAACTCCACATTCCTTTACTCATAAACTGCTCTTCTTTATTTAAAAAAACCTTACATTTTCCTTCATATAGGCTTGATCTGAAATGGTTTTCTTCAGCATAAATCAAAATCCTTGCTTTACCTGTGCTGATATCCCCCACCACCATTGTAAACATAATATAGCAAATCACCAAAGTTTTCCTTTTTTTTTTTTTGCTTACCAAGAAAACCTCTTTAGAGTCATCTGGAATATATATTGCACATAGATATATACACACATATCCATATATATATATAAGATATATATATATATCTTTATCTCTCTCTGTATATATATATATATATATATGTTTGTGTGTGTGTGTATGTGTGTGTACTTGCTGAATTCTACATTTTTTGTCTTCCTTTGTAATGATACAGAGGTTTTGTTATAAAAATCCATTAATCAATAAATAAAATAGAAATACTTAGAATAAAAAAATAAAAAGAGAGAAATCATCCAGACTATTAAAATCAATCTGGTTAGCTACATCACAAAAGCATGTAACTTCTCTCTGCACTGCAATATACATCATTTAGGTCATTTGATATGAAGTCCATCATTACATCACCATATCATACAATTCTTAATTCATATACAATACACACATGTAAACACACACACAAATGCAAGCCCTGCTATATGAAAACACATCCTTCTATTGAAAAAGGTGGAAGAGCAATTAGAACCCCCTGGGGAAGTTAATTAACTACATGCCCCCTTTTCACTGATCAAGATAATTAAGGCTGTCAGGAAAAAAAAAAGTGGCTAAGTTAATTTGAGAAAAAAAAACAATTTTTCTTGTTTTTTTTTTTTTTTTTTTTTTCTGCTGATACACACATCAATCTACCCATTCTCAGTGTGTACTACCAGTGTTGTAGCTGCCCCTAACATTTCTTTGGAGTCACTGATAAAATTAAAAACACATTTAATTAAACTTATGCTAATATCACCAAGGCCCCAGTTTTTTGCTTATATGAATAGACTAATAAAACAAAACAAAAAATAAGAGTTTTTACATAGGGATAGTATGTTTATTAATATAATTTAAAAATTTAAGTGAGTTTATTCAATATTACTACATAATGAGATCTTTTAAAAAATCTTTATTGATAGCTTCCATAGTTTTAGATAATAAACCATTATGATTCCCTTCCCACCCTCCCTCATATCTCTTCTCCCTCTCAATTAGTGCATTTGGTTTCAGTATCATCATGTTTTCCTCCCCTTATCTGTAGGTGTTATCAGGCACACAGAAGTTGTGAATATCAAGGCCATTTTGTGTCTGGAAGTTTGCATTGTAAGCAGTCCTACCCTTCCTTTGGCTCTTACGATCTTTCCTCCATCTCTTCTGCAATAGACCCTGAGACTCAGGAAGTGTGATAGAGATGGCCCAGTGATGAACATTCCACTGTCATTTCTTCTCATCTCTATGGTGTCTTTTGAATTATCCCAGTGGTCATTGCCATCTGAAAAAAAAAAAAGAAATTTCTGTAGCCAACAGTGAGAGTAGCATTGTATGAATATGGTCAATTTAAAAAGTGCTTCTAAGGCTATTTGGTATAATATATATTATTTAACCAAACAATAGCAGGCATTACACTCCTAGGGCTCATGACTTCCCCCACCATAGGCTTTTAACTAGATCTCGTACCAAGCATACTTTACCTCCAGTAGAGTGGGCCTCCAGTCTAATTAGAGAGCAATTGGTTTCCCCAACAACAGACCTGCCACGATTGTACCAGTTGGCACATTTGGTTAGCAGGCCAGTCTTAAGGCTTGTATGAGTCATATGGGGTGTATGTTACAAAGTTAACTAAATTCACTATTCTTAGACAATATCATTTAAATACCTAAGCTCACTTATTTCCCAATGCTTATTTTAATACATTCTCCAAATTATTTTGCTCATATTTGTAAAATGCAATTATTTAAAATATTTTTTATTTATTTGAAAGAGAGGAAAAGACAAAGATGAAGACAGAGAGAGATAGATAGAGACAGAGTAAGAGTGCCAGGGCATCCTGCCATCACAAACAAATTCCAGATCTATGTGCCACTTTGTTCATCTGGATTTACATGGCTACTAGGGAATTGAAACCAGACCATCAAGCTTTGCAAGTAAGCACCTTTAACCACAGAGCCATGTCTTCAGCCAATTAGCAATGATTTAAACAGAAGGAAAATATGATTCAGAATTTCTCTTATGTGAAGTTTGCAAGACAGTTCTTTAGTCTATGTTATATTCAGCAATATTTACTTGGAAAAGGTATAGATAAAATAGTAAATTTTGATTATCACTTAGGCATCTTTGTGAACATACACCAAGTTAAATTTATTGCAAAGCAATTGTATGCACACCCAACAGACTAACCTTTAAAAGGAGGGAAGAAATTGTGGTAGCCATAAAATCAAGGGTTTGGGTGAACCCACCAGCATTGTTGGCCTGGTACTAAGTTAAATATTCCCTTGCTGAGGTGCACAATCTAGAATTTCTAGGTTCTGAATCTCTTGCTTACTTTCTCTGCTGTCATGCTGACCTTAAACCTTTATCATGTTACTCTTCTTTTCTTTAGGCCTAATCTTGATGAGAGGGAATTTCTCTCCTGACATTGACTACTCATTAATTAGATATTCACAATTAATTTGATAATGTAGAGCATGAAATTAACTTTTATCAAATATCCTATATAGATTATACCACCAATTACAAGCAGTAAGTGAATAAAGACTATGTTTAAAATATTTAAGTACACATGATTGGAAAATTTAAATGGAATATTTGTTAAATTGAAAACAACAAGAGAATAAAAATGCTAATATGTACAAATTTGAATGATATCACACATCCTTAGCATTTCGAGGACAGATTATCTCAACAAGGAATCCTGACATTAAAAATTCAGGAAGTTGTTCACTGTGAAATTTCAGCTCTATTTGAAAGATTTGTAGTTTGCATGCTTTTTTACAGTTGATGGTTAGAAAGTATCTTCTGATTATACACACAGACACACACACACACAAAAAAAAACTGCATTGCTTTTTAAAAAATAAAAAAAAATATGCAAAACTCAGTGGCTTATTTCTGACTTTCTCAATGGTTTGCAGCATTACAGAATGCAGACTTAGAGAAGGGGCCAGGGAGTGATTCACTCCATAGTATTGTAATGCTGCTTCTTCACAATCAGCAACCAACTTACAAAGAGAAGACAGAAGACACACGAACAGTTCCCTAAAGTGCCTAATAAAAGGATTGCTGCTTATCCTTTTTCCTCAATTTCCATAAGAAATGACCAATCAAATGGCTTCTGAGTCTCCAGAAAGAAAACTGAGTCAATTAGAGACCTGCTTCTCATCTCATGTTATGTTATTTACCACTTTCTTTTAAGGCACTGCATGGTAGTTTGGATAAATTTCAGCATTACACAAAAGGTCCTTTATCAGCCGAATGAAAAATGTTCAATTTAGTCTTAATACAAATTAAATTACTCTTCTGGTTCCAGGTGAAAAGAAATAATTATTGATATCCATCTGACTTTTGTCTGGACCTGACTCTTATTCTTGAAAATTAAGCGTGGAAATGAAAGCCTTGCTCTCAAGGGTTTATTTTTCTTCTTAAAATAAATGACATGAATTACATCTTTCAGAATTATCTTTCCTGAGTGTTGCTGATGGCTTCTTTTTAAAATGCTTCACATTAGCAAGTGCTATACAGATGAAAAGCCCATTTTGACTTGACATTAATTTTACACTCAGTGGATAATGCACGACCTTGTCATTAGGTCAACTATAAACTGCCACAAGTGAAGTGTGGGTCTTCTACCGAAATGCCCTGCTTTGATTTCTACTCTGGGTATACAGGTGCCCTCTACTACCATCTTTGGGCTCTTTTCAGACTGCTTTATCTTGTGTTTACAAGAGCTAAAAGGTTTTCCTCAGATAAATAAACTTGAATTTTCCCTCCTATTTCTTAACAAAGTAAAAACAACAAAAGCTTTAGAGACCAAGACACTCAGAAATTTAAATTTGCTGATCCCACATGAAGAGAAAGGATCTTGTGAGTTGGCCAGCAATCTAACTTCCCTTTCATTCCTCTCTTTGTCTTTTCTGTTTTCTGCCTTTCAGGTTGTTCTCCTTTCTGACTGAAGCAACTGCATCTCTGTCCAACACTGTTCTCTATCTTTCTTAGAAATTTAAGAGAGACACTTACATTTCTGTTACTGTTTCTGCCAGTTACTGGTTGGAACCACCTCCATTAGAATATTGAAAGTTTTTGTTCTTGCAAATAGACACTTCGTCAACGTTTCTACTTCCCCCTTTTTGCACAGTTGCTTTTATCATCAAAAATTAACATCATGTGCTGTCAAAAGAATAACTATATTTTTCCTCACTGGTAAGATAAATGCATGTCATAAAAATAATAAGAACGTAAAATTAAAATACTTGCAAAATGATTGCATCTGGGAAACATTGATGTAATTATACTTTCTATAGCCAAATAAAAATATTTACACTAAATAATAAAGATCTAATTTTTCTAATATACCAAAATAAAAAAAATAAAAGCATTGGTTATTATGGATATGGGGAGGGAATGAAAGAGTTAAGGAGTTGCAGGGAAAATGATACAAGACAGTATATAATATATATATGTATATATATAATATATATAAATTCATATGTATATTCATATATATGAATACATTCATATATATGTTTTCATTATGTATATATATATATAATGAACATATATAATCATCTCACGTACACCATGTAAGTTACAGTAAAAAAATTATTTTTCTAAATACTTAAGGAAAATAAATGGATTTGAATGTTTTGTTCCAAAGAAATAAACATTTGAAATATATTTGTTTGTTTTGCTACACTTGTAGTTTACTACATCTGTATGCTGTAACATTTTAAACTTTAAGTATACATAATAAAATTGACTTGAAAATGATTCATTACAAGAATATTACTGACACCTATTTTATATCATCAAATCACATACATGATTTTCAATACGGTTGAAAAATCAAGACCATTTTGTTTTAGAAATTATCCTTCTTTTGAAAAGATATACATATACAATAATTTGTCTCTATCAAGCATTAGAGGAGCAGGTCAAAGTCACACTAATTCTTAATATGAATATTAAAAAAATTAATTGATATCCCAATTTAAATTTATAAAATCTGGTGAAATTTAAATAAATGAGAATTTGAATTAAAAGGTCTTGAAAGATGTTGTGTCATTTTTCCCAACCCTACAGAATTAATAGAAAAATAAAACATCACTTCTCTTAGGAATAATCTGTGATGAAAATAATATTAAACTCATTTTACAAATGTAATACATTTTGAAGTTGTATGTTATAGTTCTATCCTTGATTACTTCCATGTGAGTTACACATTATAATACACGATAAAGGAATAAAATGTTGTTTCAAATATAATACTTTCCTGAACTCAACTTACTCATGTAAAGAATGAACAATAATGTATTCTAATAATTGTTAAATTAAGTGAATAATTCATTTCTAAGAGATATAGAGAACAGTGTGGTACACAAATACACATTATCTATACAATTTTTCTTTTCTAATATTTGTTAAACATTCAGAATCCATCTTCCTACCATTCCATATTAATAAAGCTTCCATATCTTAACGTTTTGTGCATTAAAGCAACATTCAGTCCTATCTATGGCATATACTTAGATCATGCAAAATGCTGAGTTAAATTTAACATTTGATTGAAATTATTCTTACAATTTTGATTTCTAACATTGTAATGTGTAGCTAACTTCCTTTTTTTTCATTTTGTGCATCTTGCTTTATTTATTTTTATTTTTAAAATATCTTTATTTTGAAAAAGTATATATGTTGAATGAGCAAATTTTGTGAAGGTGTCTCTGTTTCCCTCCTCTCCATCCCCTACCCAATGGGGTCGTTCCTTGTACGCATACTGGATCTGTCCATAGGTTAGGGGCGTATGAACTGCACCAGAGGGAGCCAGATTTTCTTTTGTTTTTTTTTTTTCTTCCTCCTTTGTGTATTGTTGTTGGGGGGGCGATGTCTCTGGATATTCTCCTCCACCATGACTCTTACATTCTTTCTGCCCCCTCTTCCACTCAATTCCGTGAGTCATGGTGGATAAGTTTTAGGTCTTCTTTACTTTTGAAATCTTAAGTGTCTCTGGACCTTTGCCCTTTGTTGGATATTGTTGGTGTCTGTCTCCATTGATCTTTCATGGGTTATCTGACTTGCTATGGTGATTGGTCTCCTGTTTGTCTTGTCACTTTCTCATAGGTTTCATTTGGGTCCAGTGAGAAGTTGTCATTTTGGGGCAATGATTAACAAATTATATGCTTTGATATATTTCTTTTGGACATATATGCAAAGGCATAATCTTGCTTATTTCAGCCATATGAATTGGTACTATAATTCAATTTATTTCTTAAATAATTATCAGCGAAATATCTTCCTTTAAATAGTTATAAAAATTGTATAATCACTAGTAATAGAGTTGCTATTATTCAACAAGCTCAATATCTCTTGGTACATTTAGCTTTATAAATATGCTTATAGGCCGTGTTGTAATGCTTGTAATTACATGATAAATAATGAGATAAAGAATTTCAGTTGCTCTTAAAGTGTTTACTATATCTTAAAAAAGCACTCATTCAGTTTTATATGTATATCTCTCCCAGTATTATTTAGTGTTCATTCATACACAACAGCATTCATCTTCTGAATCTCTATAGTGCTTTAAGATGTACTCATTTAATTTGTTTCTCAGTAGAAGTACGGTGCCAGTTTAAATATATATTTCTGATATATTTCAGCCACTGTAAAGCATTAAGTAGTTTTATCTCTTCACTTAAAGACAAATCTCAGCTGGGCATGATGGAGCAAATCTTCAATCGCAGCACTCTGGAGGCAGAAGTAGAAAGATCAGTGTTAACTTGGAACTACACAGTGAGTTCCAGGTCAGCCTGGGTTAGAATTGAGAACCTACCTGGAAACAAACAAACAAAGACAAATATCTCCAAGTTTCAGCTATATACTTACTTTCATCTGTTTTTATGGTTGATGTAGTTCACTTGATTTTTAAATTTATTATAAACTCCTCAGTACTGAGTATGACTCTTATTTCATATTGTCAACACTGAATCATCTTTACTCATGAGTTTACTGTTTCAATGCTTTGAAATTTTTTCTTGCTGTTGATTGCTCTCATCTTGGATTTTTTTCCTTGTGGAAATGGTCTATCACTTATAATTCATTTGTTTTCTTCTCTCAGGGACTGTAAACATGTTTATTTCAATTCATTTCTCATTCTATTTTACTGATTACAGCTCATACTATTCAATTTGTGATCATTTGGAAAAATGCCTTCTGGGAAATAATGATTCACATATGGATTACAGTTCTGAGAACTTCCATCTCTTGAGGCCCTTCACACTGACTGATTGCAGTTTTCAGTTTCTGGTGAAAGTGTTTAGTTAGACTGTTTGCTATAAATGAGGACTTTTTAGATTTATTTATTTTTTCATTAGCTATGGTTAATTTTCTAAGAAAACTCAATTTGAAATGACAAGAAAAACTATACCAACTGCATAGATATAAGCCAACAAGCCCTTATAAATATATTACTTTTTAAACTTTTATTGACTATTTTCATATGTGTATATAATGTATTTTGGTCATAATTCTTCTCATCACATTCCCATTTCCCTTGCCTCTGTTTCCCTTCCATTGAATCCTTTCTTTCCAAGAATGCCTTCTTTTACTTTGATGTCTGTCATAGTCAGCCACACCCTGCTGGGATGAATCTCCAAACCAGGCACAGTTTATGGGAGGAAAGGATTTATTCAAGCTACAAATCCAGGGGAAGTCCCATAAAAGCGAAAGAGGCTGGCCCTCTTTCACAGGTCCAAGCAGAGATAAAAACCCATCACCAATACCAGACACACAGAACAGCAAATAGTCAGGTGGGCCAGGAGAGAATTCTTTCACCTTTATATAGCCCTAGGGTGGGGTCTTGCAATTCTATCCCAGACTTAATGGCTTCCTGAGTCTCTGGAATTTCCTCCCTGCACTTCCCACACAGTTTGAAAGGTTGTTTACTTCTAGCTTCTTTGAGCTTCTTTACATCCTGTCACTTGCTGAGAGGTTGCCTTCCTGTAAACATCCTCAGAGACCCACCCAAGATAATTAAAAATATCCAAGTTGACAACAAAACCTAACCATCAAAATGTCTTTTTAAAAATGTGCTCTTTTAAATTTATATTTTTATTATTTATTTTCATAGGCATATACATGTGTATGATGTGTGTCATGGCTTTGCCCATCTAACAACACTGTGTGTATGTCAGAGAAGGACTTTATGGTGATTCCTGTCTCCTTTGACCTTCATGAGACAGAGTCTCCCTTGCTGCTGCTGTGGCTGCTGCTGCTTACCAGCTTCTGAAATCTCTCAATTTTGCCTGTTATCCACTGCCATAGGCCAGTAGGGATTACAGATATATTTTCTGCTTTGCTTCTGGTTTACATGGGCACTGAGGATCAAGCTTGTGTCATTGAACAGCTTACATACAAGGATCTTATCCACTGAGCAATCTCCCCAGACAAAGTTGTATTCTTCCAGTCTTTTATGCTTTACAGTTCTAACCATAGCTCTTCTAGAAAATTTATTTAGATTCTTATTTTGGAATGTGTTAAAACATAAAGATTTATATAACTTCTGTCTAAAAATTATTGAATTATATATAAACTAACATGGAATATTTGTTTGTATTTTAGCTGATACATACCTTCAAATTTATAATGAGTCATTTGCTCAATCTTCAGATGTATGGGTCTATTTCTCTCCCTTCTTTAGAGGCATTGCAGTGATTGCCACACAAAGTTCAGAACATCCTTCATGTTTCCTAGAATCTCTGTTCCATAGGATGGTTGAACTCTTGGACTTTGTATGCATTTTTTCTTTAATGTTGCCACATCAACCACTGATACTAATATTCCTTGTGGAAAAAAATAATTTACTATCTTCATGGGTGTTTTAATCATCTGTTCCTTTTTGTCATCTAATTTATTGTATTATTTTGTCACTTTTCAGAATGAAAAATTTTATATATTTTTATTCAATTTTTTTTTGCTTGCTTAATAGGGCATAATTAAGTACTTCAATTGTTTTTGGAGAAACTTTTATTTTAGTAAAAGTTATCTACTTAGGCTTTACATTATGCATATACTTTTTCATGTTATCCAAGCAATAAACAAAAAAAAATCATTACAAATTGCATAAAACAAAAAAATACACATCAATATTGATAAAAAAAATCTTAGGGTATATTAAACTTTTTAACTTTATTCTTCGTGTTATGAAAATGGTAAGGCAAGGAGGAGACATGATTGAGTTGGGAAAGATTTTTGCCACATAAACATGAAGACTTGAGCTTGGATTCTGTTGTGATCAGCTTTCTAGTAGCTGCTCAGAAAGAACCCAAACAGAAGTGGCTTGCGGAGGAATGGGTTTATTTGGCTTACAGACTTGAGGGGAGACTCCATCCTGGCAGGGAAAACGATGGCATGAGCAGAGGGCTGGACATCACCTCCACAACAGCACTGGAAACAGTGGCTGGAAGGTGTGCCAAGCTCTAGCGAGGTTGTAAAATCCAAACTGCCATTAGCTGAGAATTGATCTATCAGAACACATTCATTTGTTTGTGGGGGACACCTGGATCAAACCATGACAGATTCCCAGCACCCTTGTAAAAGCTGGCTATAGTGGCCCATGTGTGTAAACTCAGCCCTGTGAAGGGAGACGGGAAGGAGAATACCTGTTCTTCATGGATAGACTGTCTAGTTGCATCAGTGATCTTCAGGTTTGGCAAATATTCTACTTCAAAAAAATACGTTGTAGACTTGTACCAGAGAACATATCTATGGAGAAGGCAATAGACACTGAGGAGACATGAAACACATCAAAGAAGAAAGTAAGAGTCTGTCAGGAGCTCAAAACTAAAGGAGAATTCTGACACACCCTCCAAAGCTCAGGGAACATTGTGGAAGAGGTGGCAGGACGTTTGTAGGAGCCACCGAGTGGAAAGGCATAGTTTGTGACAATGTCCTCTCAACAAGAACCCACTGGTTGCATTCATTCTCCAAAACAATTACTGACACTCTCCCAAGATCTGGACACACACACACACACACACACACACACACAAAAAAAAAAAGGAACAAGACAATAGAAAAGAGGAAGGTCTGCCTTGAAAGACTAGGGAGTTCAGGAGAATGGAGGGGGACAAGGGACCAGGAGGATAACCTAATGGCAATTGCATACATGTGTCTCACACACATGAGCATTTAAATACAAACACAAAAGAAAATCTTCACCTAATTAAAACAAATAGCCAGGCTGTGGGTCTGTTGCTTTATCTAAAGTCTTCCATGACTCAAAGAGATCTGTTATATATTTGCAAATTTTCCTTCAGCTAATGAGCTTTGGCATTTTATTGATAATTACTGAGCAGTTATTTAAAGACTTTAATGAGCAATAAATGTACAACATTTCCTTAAAAATAAAGATCAGGTTGTAATTTTAAGAGTTGTATTATTTTTTAAATTTGTTATTCATAGGTACATCTATGTCACACTCAAATTGTCTGTGCCCCCCACCTGTATACTTTTCTAATTTATTCAAAAATTCCATGTAATCTGTTTATCTGTACAAATATACATATATCATAGTGGAACATTTGAATATACATAATGTCTATATAATTAGTGATAACTATTTTAATTAGTGCTAATAAGATATTTTATTTTCATAAGTAAGATATAACCTGTAACCATCTTCTAGTCAGTAGTGATTATATGAAAAAACAATTTGCCAGGGGGTGGAGGGGAGGAAATCTTTCAAAGGAATGATTGCATCCATTACAAAATGCCTTGCACCTTAAAAACAAACAAACAAACAAACAAACAAAACAAAACTAAACAAAAAAACAAAGGAATAAGATGTTACTTCAATTACTATTTCTTTTGTTTTCATATTAAAGAAAACTTTATTCCATGGTTTTTGAGATAGGCCAAAAAAGTGACAAAGTAATATAAAGTGAAACATGAATTACAATATATATATAGCATATTTTAAAATTATAACACAGAAACTAGATTTCCATACATTTGCATGTATTGACATTATAACACTTGAAAATAGATTCAGTGCTAAGTATTATTATACCAATTTGGTAATAAAATTAATGTAATTTCCATTTCCTTAAATTAAATTGTGAACTATTTTTTTTTCTGTGGAAAATAGAATGTCCTAATGAACTCTTTTCATCAATTATTTCTAAATATAACTTGCTTATTTTAAGGCCTTCAAGGAGATAAATCTAATCCTCTTCAAATTATCAAGATGTTCCTTTTGAATTTTAGGTTTTAGAGTCACATACTTTACTTGAGAAAATGAATGAATTAAAAAGTGATGAAAAACTAATAAATATTTGAATAAATATATTTATCTAAAGAGTACACACTTTCATCTTTTTTTATTTTTAAATGACTTTTAAAATTCTCAGTCTCTCCTACCCCAGTTATATAGTGGTTAGGACTCTTGGTTGAGCAATAACTTTTAATTATATTAATATGTCATAATAGAAACATAGTTATCAATGATTTTTTTTGAGGCAGGGTCACAATAAAAATAAACAGTGTTTTTGTTTCCCCACACTCTCAATTGCTGGAATTAAAGATATAAGCCACCATCCTGCTTTGAATTTATGAACATATATATAGGTCTGTATATATATAATGCTTGTTTTTGTTTTAAATTTTAATTATTCAACCAATTTATTATTTTACCTAACATTCAAAATATGATTTTTAACTGGGTCATGTCTAATATTTTGTACTTTCATTGTACTTGTCCCCCCTTCCCTCTTCCTTGCCCCTCTGCTCTCTCACGTATATTCCCTCACATTACTGGTTTCCCTCTATTATCTTCAAGACCTATTACTTCCTTCACCAATCTTATGTATATTTGTATGTATATAAATGTTCATCTTACATATACTTTCAAGTCTTACATATATGTGTAGGTATCTATAGGTGCAGCAATGTTAATTTAAACCCCTATTCTGGATTTGAAGGAAATACATGATATTTTTATTACTGAAAATGGCTTATTTCACTTAATATAATGATCTCTAGTTCTAACCATTTTTTGACAAATTAATTTAATCCATTTTATGGCAGAAATAATTCCATTGTGTATATATAGTTTTCTTTAATCATTTTTTCCAATGGATAACATCTGAGCTGGTTCCTTATCTTAATTTTCATGGATAGTTTACCCATACACATAGACATGCAAGTGTCTCTATGACTTATTCACCATATGACTGACCATATGTCCTTTGAGTAAATACAGGAAAATGATATGCTTCGGTCAATAGATAGTTTTCTTTCAGTTTTTTGAGGAAACTCCATGTTGACTTTTCACAGGTGGTTGGATCATTTGAGTTTTCATTAGGAGTTCATCTCATCCTCACCAACAGTGTGTTGTCATGTGTTTTCTTGATGATAGCCATCCTGGTAGGGTTAAGGTGTATTTTCAAAGCAGTTTTAATTTCATTGTTCCTGTTTTAATTTTAATGTTATTGTTCCTGTTTTTTATTATCTTTTTTCACATATGTTAAAACAGAAGTAAAAGAAGCCATTATCTTATTATATATGATACTTTTCAAGTCCTACAATAGAATTCACAATGAGTCAGGGAATATCTCTTGGAAACAAGTGAATAAAAATCAAAATTATAAAAAGCTTAGTGGATTAATTATGATGAAATCACTTCCACTGAAACATGGTGATCAGAGAATGTGATTATTTACATTAATTTATGTGTGAGCTTGTGGGATAGGGTAGAATGCAATAAAATAATTTAAATATATGATATTGTAGGTGGGTCAATTTTGTAAATAAGGGTACTAATAAAGTCAGGACATTGAGAATTTCAGGAAATTAAGACTTCACCCATGAAAGCAATGGGGAGTCTTGTAACATTATCAAAAAGCTTACATTTCCCCAATTTGTATAAACAACCCTGTACATAAATACATATTTTATTTTAGCTGTTATTTAGCAAAAAACTCTGTCAATGAGCAGACTCATTGGTAAAGCTCGATACTTTCAAATAGCCTTCCTAGAGGATGCTTATGAAAAATGTAGTAGCTCATCACAGGTGAGGTTTCCTGTGTGTTCTAAGTGAAGCATCTAAGTCTGGTAGTATGCAGATTGATGAAACTCCATGGTGTTGATGGAGTCCTTGTGGATGAACAGAATCTTGGAATCACAGTCATGCACATTTGAATTAAGACAATAGTGAAAGTATAGACTAAGCCTGGGGTTATAGATAGGGAATGGGGGTAAGGAAGGAGAATTCACAGTCACACATAGAAAATCATGATCCCAACTATCTTGCCTATTTAGGCCACATTAATGCTGTTGGATTTTAAATATGAGGACAACATAAAATAAAGAATACTGATTTCAATATCTAACTTCCATTTTAATTTAATTCCTTAGGATGTTCTGTGCTTCATTTTTTACCTCACACATATTGCCTTTATAGCCTCACACATTTTTCTCCATCGGAGCCCTTCACCACTTTTTTTTTTCCTAATTAAGAATCATTTAATTACCCACTATAATCCAGCCCTTTGTTTTGGCTGCTTGTTATCAATATACCTGTTGCAGTTACCATTCTGTTGCTGGAAGAAAGCACATGACCAAAAGTAACTGGTGGGAGAAAAGTTGTTTATTTTGGCTTACAGACTTGAGGGGAAATCTCCTGATGGTGGGGGAAAAGGTATGAGCCAGAGGTGGACTTCACCTCCTGGCTAATAGCAGGTGGAAACAGCAGCAGGATAGTGTGCCAAAAACTGATAAGGGTATGTTGGTCATAACACCCATAAACTCTTGCCCAACAGCACACCTCCTCCAGCAAGGCTTCAAATGCCACTAACTAGGGACCTAGGCAAGGGCTTATAACATTAAACCAAACACAAATAGTACATAGAACTGAACAAGCCCATCATACCCATTGAAATCTTGTAGTGACCACCAAAACAAGAAAACTGGATCCTTTTCAAGAAATGGGCAGAAACCAATGTTTAAAAAAAAGCAGCAATACAGGCTGAGACTCCCCAACCTAGGACACCTAGTCCCACACTGGAAGAGGCCAATGAGATCACAGGGGAGACAAAATTACAACCGCAAATGAGAATAAAATAACTCCTGGTCATAACTGCAATGAGATCATAACCAGGATGATGGCTGAAATGGTAGCTGTCAAAAAATATATAAATGAAATGAAACCCAACAATGATAGCATAGACTTTAGACTGAACCTAATGGAGAACAACTTGACTGATGTCAAAAACACAGTAAGTGAATTAAAGGTGAAACACCTATGGGAGGAGCTTGACAATCAGCTGATTAACTTTGATGAGGACTTAAACAAGCTCAAGAATGACTTCCAGGAATCATTAGCAAAAACAAAAGTAGATTGCAAATTGGAACTTGCCAGAGAAATGGAGAAAGTGAACAAAAATATGACAGAAACCAAAAATCAAACAGAGGTTTTAGAAATCTTCTTTGAATCCCTCAGCCCCAGGGTTGGTAACCTGGAGGACAGATCCTCTGACCTCAAAGACACGACAAAAGAAAACACAAGGGAATCCATAGGCTTCAAAAAATTCAAAAAAATATGTGAGAAAAATATGAGGGATCTGTGGGATACTATAAAGAGACCAAATCTCAGGATAATGGGCATTCAGAGGGAGAAGAAACCCAGGCCAAAGGCATAGAAAACATTTTCAACAAATGTATACCAAAAAATTCCTTATCTTACAAGAGAAAGACTGGTCCAGATACGAGAAACCCACAGAACTTGAAAAAGACAAGACCAAAGAAGGAACTCTCCAAAACATATCTTGGATAAAATGTTGGACATAGAAAGTAAGGTGAGAGTACTCAAGGCAGCAAGAGAGAAAGAGGGCATCAGTTATAAACCCCCATAACCCTCCAATATGGCAGGGCTTAAGGCAAACCAACAGTTATAATTATGAATATAAATGGACTTAGCTCCTTTATAAAAAGGCACATATTGGCAGGGTGGAACAGAAAAATGGACCCTTCCATCTGCTGCCTTCAAGAAACACACATCAATTCTAAAGACAGATATCTCAGGGAGAAAGGATGGAAAACAATTATTTAAGCAAATGGAAATAAAAAGCAAGCAGAGGTGGCTACATTAATATCTGACAAAATAGACTTTAAACCAAATTTAATTAAAAAGGACAATGAAGGTCACTTCTTACTCATCAAGGGAATGATCCAATAAGAGGATATCACTATCATAAATATGTATGCACCAAATTCAGGTGCACAACAATTTATAATGCAAAAATTTACTCAAAAACAGAACAGAAATAGACTGAAATTCCATCATAGTAGGAGACTTTAATACACCACTATCATCTCTAGACAGATCATCCAAACAGAAGGTCAGTAGGGAAATAACAGAGTTTGACAGCACTATAGACCAACTAGATCTGACAGATTTATACAGAACATTTCATCCCAAGGACAGAGAATATACATTCTTATCAGCAGCCCATGGAACCTTCTCAAATGTAGACCACATATTCGGTAATAAAAATCCCTCAACAAATTCAGGAAGATTGGCATAGCCCCCTGAATCATATCAGACCCCAATGTGTTAGAATTAGATATTAATAATGGGAGGGTAAGCAGAAGCTATACCAACTGCTGGCATATGAACAATATTACAGCCCAATTCATAATAGCCAAGAATTGGAATAAACCCAAATGCCCTTCCCTGGATGAATGGATAATAAATCTGTTGTACATTTACATGATGGAATTTTACTCAGTGGAAAGAAAACATGTCATAATGAAATTTAAAGAAAAGTGGATAAATTTGGAGCAAATCTTACTTAGCGAACTCAAACAAGAACACAAACTCAAACGCCACATATTCTCCCTCACATACAGTTCCTAGCCAGGTTAAAATTAAACTCTAAGCAAATCTGACAGCTGAAATGAGAAACTGTAAAAGGGGTTGAAGGAATGGAAGTTGGGGTGTAGGCGACTTATACAATAAGCTGAAATAATAATGAATTATAATCACAAAATCCTTATTTCCATACAGTAAACTCTTGAGGATGAAGGGGGCATTGCCTGCTAAAATGGGCCATGAATGGAAAGAGAGGAAGCCTAACCCCATGAAAAATGGATCAGACCTGGAATTCCCTGGCCCATTCATTGGTTCCTTCCACACTGAGCTGTTGATCAAAGAGACCCATGAACCTAAAACTAGACAGAATTCTGTGAAAGCTCTTGAATACTCACCCCAGGCCAAAGGTAAGATCCTATTCCTGAATAAACGACAGAAAGTCATCATGCAACACTGAGAGACGCTGCATGATCCAGAATAGTAACCAGCCCTCAGATGCTAGCATATGCAGTACTGGAAGGCACTACATAAATGGCCAAGGGAAATTGGTCAATAATATTTGGAGAAAGCAGAGACCACTAATTAAAAAATGCAGACTGTATCCATGAAAAGGCTGAACACACTGCCTCCTGGGAGAGATCAGCGAGCCAAGAAGTGATCACTTGGGCAATAGAGGCACCATAACCTGGAGGGGGTGGGGTTGTCAACTGCTTTCAAATTGGCCAAGAAGTCTACTCAGTGTCAAGGAACCCTTAACTGGAATTGGGATTCAGGGCAAAATCCTATGGGAAGCAAACACTTGGGCCCCCAAGGAGAAACTCCCATTGCTAGAGAATCACAGAGGCTAATCCCAATAGAATCTCACCAAATTAGAAATGTGTGTAGCATTTAACCCATATTGATCTCATTCTCTGATGGAGATTCTGTTTGTATTTTTCAGAAGGCAGTGAGAGAGCCAAGGTCATTCCAACTCCACCAATGCGCTACAGGTGGAGGGCTGACATCCTGGCAAGAGAAGAATCACCCCAGGATTATTGTGTAGTCCCAAAAGAAACCCTTGAGCGAGTGAGGGGATAGAAAGAGATCTATTATCACAGATAATCACTAAACCCAGGATAAGTCAGCAGGACAGACACCAATGATTTTCAGCACGATTTACAGCAGAAGTACAGAGGCCCTTAAGATCTCAACCATAAATCAGTCTTAAATCTAGCCCACCATGCTTCAGTGAACTAAGAGAAGAGGAGGGAGAAAGAGTGTAAATATCATGGTAGGGAAGAATATCCAGAGATGTTGCCCCTCAGCAACAACACACAAGGGGGGAGGAACCTGTTGTACTATCCATAACCTCCTACCCCACGGAAACATCCAGTATGCCCACCTAGGAGGATACCCAGTGGATTGGGGACAGAGAGGAGGGAATCAAGGATACCAATGTAATATTTACTAATGCAATGTATCTAATTTTGGACAATAAAAATATTGATCTAAAAATCCACTTTTGGGATACATAAATGGCTCAGCAGTTATGGCATTTGCTTGCAATCCTAATGACTCAGTTTTTCACTCCAGTATACATATATATCCAGGTACATGAAGTGACCTATGCATCTGGAGTTTATTTTCAGTGGCTAGAGACTCTGGCATATCTGTTATTTCTCTTTCTCTCTCTCTTTCCCTCCCTCTCTCTCTCTCTCTCTCTGACTGCAAATACATAAATTAAAATATATATTTTTTTAAAGTCTGTTTCATTTGTAGGACAGATGGTCCTTTGGATAGTTTTAATAGTCCTCATATATTGCATTACATATATTAGATAAAATTATATATGTATATATATATCATCACTTTTGCTCAGGAATAGGAAAATTAACATGTAAACATGCTTTCCATTGATAACATTGTTCCTCAATTAGGGTTCATTTTTAAATGCAATTAATTTTGTGGAAACCTCTAATGAATAGTATATATTGAATAATAAGTAATTCATTGTTATAATAGATTTTTAGAATATTGCCTGGCTTATCTTTATAGAAAACAATAGCTATAATAATACCCAGTGAAGTATATTTTGATCAGTTTGTTTGAATCTTAATTTTCCAGCTATTGGACTAAGAAGGATATGAAGTGGGTATTTTGTCTTCTGTTATCAAAGCATGTTCCAGTGCACATGCAGTGATTTCAGTAAAATAAAAAGACAACATTGGCCATGTATAATTAGCAGACTCATTTCCCTTTCTGAGCATAGAATTTTCTGGCTACAGGGCTACACCTCATGGGAAGAATACCATTTTCATGTCTGATTTAATTCTCTCTGATCTCCTCCTGTAATCTCTGATGTTGCTATCTAGTTGGTCATTTCTAAATTGTTCTTCAGTGTCCCAAGTGAGAAGATAAATATTCCATCATTCTGCAGGACATGTATCTACCTCTTCATAGTCGAGTTCTGGCATGCTGTACAATATAGAAAAGAAATAAGAGCCATCAGTTTAAACAATGGGGACAATTTACTTATTTGTATAAAATTCAGTAAGATTTCTGCAGTCAACTCAATCAACAAAGATGTGTACAATTGCCAGTTGTTTTTATTTTTTTCTGCAGCAGTGACCCCTCAGTCACTTATAAGATGAGGCATAAGTTTGGATTCATGAAGTCCATCCTTGATAATGAAGGCGCTAATTCTTTATTTTTTGACTACTCTTGTAATACAAACAGCAACAATTCACAAATGTGAGGTCAGAACAGTGAGGAAACCTGAAAATTGTGGAGCTGTGGCAAGTAAAGTGTACAAAATAAGAGTGAAAAAAAAATCAAAACGTGCTGAGGAAATGGCATAAAATTCTTGGATTTTAGGAAAAATACAAATTAATTCTGTTGTGCATCAGAAATAATTGTAACTGTGACAACTAGTGTTGAAGTGTAATTCATTTATTTTGTGAGTTACCTTTTTGCTTCTGGAACTCAATTCCTAACAAGAAGCAGTTTAAGAAAGGAAAATGTTTATTTTCTTCTTACAACTTTCAGGGACAGTCTCTCATGGAGAGAAATGGATGGCAGAAGAAGGAAGATGGTGTCACCTTGTCACACACCCAGGGAGAAAGTAGAGACAGAGTGAGTTGTGCATGATGCATACTTAGTTAAATTTCTCCTTCTCACAAAGTCAAGGAACCCTGCACATCGAATGTGGATGCTCAGAATTGGGCTGGGTCTATGCACCACAAGTAGTCTAATGCTTAAAATCCCTTCCAGATATGACTAGAGATTTGATTTCATTGTAATTATGTATCCTGTCAAGTTGACAACCAGAGTCTGGCTAATTGAAATGGAATACACAAATGAAGGTGAAAATTAAAAAAAAAAACATTAATGAAGGTGAAAATTAAGAAAAAAAACATTATTCTTAGTAATAACCATGGTAATGTCAAAAGTCCTGGCCTATATTTGTAATACATATTTCATTTTCTTCATGTAGGTATTTAAATTTTCTTCAAACTTTATTTTTTTTCAAATGCTAGTTTAAAAGAAAATGAAAGCTACATATGATTTCCTTTTATTTAATTACTCCAAAAATTCAGGTAATTTTTTGCCTATTAAAATGATAAATTTGAATAATTATTTCATTATATAAAATAATTTCTATCACTCAAGTATCTTATAAAAGTTAAACAATTGAATAAATGTTAAGTTCAAATGTGAAGCACCATCTTTCATACATTATCATTTTTCTATATGAAGGTAGTTTGCTATTATAGGACCTGGCTTGCTTATAAAAGCATGAATGGCCATATGTTGAACATACTGTACACTACAATGTTATGCACTTTACCAGTTATGTGTAATATAATAGTTGGGCATTTAGGAAACCAAGAAATAACTTGAAGACAGACTTATTTTCCATTATATATTTGCGCAAAAATAAACACAAATATCGAAATTGTAGTATTGAAAAATCCTGAATGTAATTGATTTTGTAATACTAATCAAATATCAAAATGGCTTAAAATATTAATGTGTCCACTAGAAGTGCTATATGATAATTTCGTATGGGTTTGTGTAGATAAAATACTTCTAATGCAAATATACTTATAAGGATGTTGATAGCTGTTAGTACTTCACATTTAGACATAAAGAGATTAATCATATCATCAAACAATGCTGTGTGCCTGATAAAAACAAAACTACATTTGGTTTTTATGACAATAAAATTTCAATATATACACATACTCTAGTTATGAATCAAAGAATAACTGTATTTTTTCTCTATTAATAACTCTAAATAGAAAGCATACTTGGAGCTTAAATTGATTCAAAAAGAGGAAGGGAGGAGGAGAGGGAGAAAAAGAGAGAATGAGTAGAGAGGAAGAGAGATCAGAGAGAGAGGCAGGAAGGAAAAATAGGAAGGAAGAATGAAAGATTTTCAAATAACCTTACTTTACTGTGGTCATGATATTTTAACAAATATCAGTATAATTAGAATTCATTGAGAAACCAAGAAATACAATGATCAGAAGGAAAATTCCATATAACACATGGGTATATGACACAATTCTGTACTTGAGAGGTTGACACAGGATTTCAAGTATGAGGCTTGACATCACTTATGTTCACCTGTGTCCAAATGTAAAGCAGAGTGGTCATAAAAATATACTGAGCTCTGAAAGGCAGAAAGACAAAAACAAAACAGAATTCACCTGAGGTATAAACATCAATAGTGAATTATTTGCAGAGGAGTCAAACCCTGTTAAATGGTGGGAAAAAGTGTTAAAGCAGCCAACTGGAGTATGTGTTAGGTTAATTTTTTTTAATTTATTTTTTTATATTTAAAGGAGATAGAGAGAATGTGAAGGGAGAGAGATATATATTAAGAAAGATATGGCCTGGCTTGTTGGCGCATACCTTTAATCCCAATACTTGCAAGACTGTGGTGGGAGGATTCCTGTGAGTTCAAGGCTGGCCAGCTTGAAACTACGTATTGAATTCCAGGTCAGTGTGGGCTACTATCTCAAAAAAAAAAAAAAAGACAATGCAAAGAGATAGAGTGAGAGAGAGACAGAGAGAGAGAAAGAGAGGAAAGACAGACACAGAGATAGAGACAGAGAGAGAGAGAGAAATATCATTGCCAGGGCAAATTATCTCCAGGTGAATTTAACCACTTTATGCATATGACTTTGTGTGGGAACCGGAGAATTAAACTTAGATGTGCAGGCTTCCTAAACAAGTTCGTTCAACTGCTGAGACTTCTCCCCAGCTCTCAGGTTTATTATTTCATATTTGCACATTTTGAGCAAAAAATTGCAGATACATAATTAAACACAATCCTTTAACAAAGGCACAACTTACTTTTGAAGATGTGAATGTCTAAAGTACTAGTATCAACAATTATGAATCTCAAAATGTTTTTATTGCATGTGTACAAAAAAATCAAGCTAGCAGAAGCACATTAATTTATTCAATATCCATCTATTGAGAAGCTAATGTGTACTAGCTTTTGGAGTAGGTCCTGAGGGGGCATCTGTGGGCATCAGAGACAAAGGCCTTTGCTTCCAAGTTGTCTGCACCTACTCTTCAGTGTTCACTGTCCCCAATTTTGTAACAAGAAATTATAATGCTCTAACTAATGAGGTTGCTTGGCTGGAGTCAGCTCACAGCTGTGTGGAGCCGGCAGTGGTAAATGGGGAGCATCAGGGAAACACAAACCAGAGCTTCCTGAGATGTTCCTCCCATCTGTGAGGATATCAATCCTCAAAGATTAAACTGACTAAACACAGACTTAATAAGTGCTAAACATTTGCAAAAAAATAAAATAAAATAAAATAAAGCTTGTCTTTATACCGACGATGGGAACACAACTGGTTTTTTATGTAAACAGTGAGAATAGTCTTTAACAAATTAAAAAGATCACCATAACGTGATCTGGCAATTATTTTCCTGAATACATAGCTAAAAGAATTGAAATCACAATATCAATGAGACAAAATACAAATGGATCAAACTTAGTAGAAGCACACTATAGAATGGTGACTACCAAGAAATTTTATAAGGGGAAAAGAGAATTGTTGTGCAATGGGTTTAAACTTATAGCCATGCATTCTAAGTACTTTATGGACAGCATATCTATAGTTAAATTACAGTGATTTTCATTTAAAATGGAAGAGGAAAGATGCCATATTGTATGCTGTCATTGAATCAAGGAAAAGGAAACAAGAAAATGTTGGTGATGATGAATACATTCACTGTCTTGACTGTGTGGTGCGCATGTCATGGATATGTATAAATCATTTTTATATGGCTAACTATACACCGCTCTTATCTATGATATGGATTCTTAAAACTATAAAAATTATGCTTAGAGGAATGTTTTCTCTTGTTTTTTTCAATCCTGGGGATACATAACTGTTTCTGAAGGACTTCAAAGAGACAAGTAATATATGACATTTGCAATGTATTATTCCTATTAAAAATAATAAATAAGCTAATTTTCATCTCATCACTCATAAAAATTCTAAATAATTTTATGATTATTTGGATTGTATTTCATACAATGGAAATAATATAGCTGTATAGATTCTGAAGTACATATATGCAATATATTTCAGTTATACGTGTGTCATACTCTCCCACTCACTGTTGGGATGAATCTCCAAACCAGGCACAGCTGTGGAAGGAAGAGAGTTATTGAATTTACAGATCCTGGAGAAGTTCCACAATGGCAAGAGGCTGGCCCCCTTCCACAGATTCAAGCAGAGAGTGAAAGAAGCCATCACCATCACCACCACACACACACACACACACACACACACACACACACACACACACACACACACTCCAGCAAAACAGCAAAACAGTCAAGAGTTGGATGGGTCATGTAACCCTTTCCCAGATTTTTTGATTTCTTAAGTCTCTAATTTGCTTCCTATACTGCCCTCCCAAGGAAGGAATGTTGGTTTCTAATGAACATGACTCCCTGAATCCCCTGAGCCTCTCTTCTCTATTAAATTCTGAGGAAATCTGCTACACAACCCTCGAGATTACTGTGGATTGCTAACAGGTCAAGTTGACAACAAAAATTATTGATCACAATTTACCATTGAATTCAATCATAATAACAAAAGTAAGAGTTCAGTAAATCATTCACTGTGGCTTCTTTTGCTACATCTTGATAAACTCACTTGCATACCTTGTGTTGTCCTTTGTGTCCTTCTTCTCTGTGGCTATTCTTATCTGTAACTCATCTTATTATTCCATTATTTTTTCCTATTTGAAACTTTTATTCCAATTCAAAGGTTTTTCATTTTTATTCTAGTCTTTTCTTTAAACATTTTATTTATTTGAGAAACAGTGAGAGAGAAATAGAGAATGAGTGAGAATGGGCATCACCTCTTGCCACTGTAAAGGAACTCTGAATGCATGTTTCACTTAAGTATCTGGCTTTATGTGGACACCAGTGAATTGAACTTGCTGACAGGCTTTGCAAGCAATTGCCTTTATCCTCTGAGGCATCTCTCTAGCCCTTTATTCTATTCTTGATTTTGCTTCCTTGTTTCTTTAATATTTTCTAATAGTAGTTTGAAAATAAATGTTCATACGTGCATTATTTTCCAGTTTTGAAATTTTCCACTTGAAGTTAGTTTACAATGTTGTTTGTAGTGATTATTTTATGAAAGCTGTGTACCCCTCCTTCCTCTTCAGACTTCCAGGTGTAGGTACCATGTTATCTTAATTCCTGTGAGTTTGTGTCTTGTGTAGAGTCTTTCTCAAATTTGTTATTTAGAAATATCTTAGCTTTGTTGAAATCTCTTACCCATATAATATGAAAATTAGCTTGTTAGTTTATACACATAAATGCACAAACAAATATACCAGACACATAAAACTTTAAAAAAATATTTTTTATTTATTTTCAATCAGAGAAGTATATATATATATATATATATATATATATATATATATATATATAGAGAGAGAGAGAGAGAGAGAGAGAGAGAGCACTAGAGCCACCACTTTGTGGCTACTGGGGAAATGAACCTGGGGCATTAGGCACTGGAGGCAAGTAGCTTAACCACTGATCCATCTCTCCAGCCCAAACTTTTTTCAATATATACAATTGAATAAAGAAATTTATAATGAATTTATATCCTTATAATATTGACTTTCCCAATCCACAGTCATAAAAATGTGATTTATTCCTCTATATTTAAGTCTGCCATGCATTTTGTTGAATATTTTTTTTATTATTTTATAATATATAACTAGGTAGATTATTGCAGATCTTTGTTGATAGAAATATCATTTTTATCATGATATTTTCTATTTATTGTATGGTATTACGTTAAAAACCTCAATAAAGTGCCTTGGGAAGAATCTCACAAGGTAGAATTGCTTTCCTGTAAAGCTTGCAGGTCCAGGTTAAATTTGCTAGTGCTCACTTAAAATTAGATACACAGAGGTGTATGCATCTAGTGATCACTTCAGTGTAAAGAATCCTACTGTGAATGCCACACACACAAACACACACACAAAATAAATGAATAAAGTAAATAAATACATTCAATTGATGTTTTACATTAGTATGTCTTGCTAAGCAATAATATTCTAGTCATTTATTTTTAATAGTATTTCTAAGATTGTGTACCAAGAAACAAATAGTGTTTGATATTTTCATAGATTATTTTACTGATCTCAGAAAAAAACATAATACAAGTTATGTGAAGTCATGAATCTTTTTTAGTCATAAAATTAAAATCTTTTTTGTGTAACTATGAAAGAAGCCTTTGTTTTCACTAATCTTTTCAAGATACCCACATCAGACTTTGAGGGTTCTGTGACATTTTTAATGCTATTTTCAAACTTTTAAACTTGTATTCTTTTCTCTTTCTCTTTTATTAGATGTTCTTTGTACTTCTTGATTTTGGATTGAATTTTCTTCAACCGATTTCTTGAAAAATATATTCAAATTGTTCCTTTTTTATCTTTCTAAAATGTGCAATAAAATTACATAGGTATTTAAATATACTTTTTTAATATATATTTATTGTCCATAATGTGTTACATTATTTAGTGGGCAAACCATGCGTTGTTATCCCGAATTCCCCAATTCCCCCCCTCCCCATCCCTGATCAGTTGTATATCCTCCTTTTTTTTTTTTTTTTTTTGGATTTTTTTTTTTAATAATTTATTGTCCATAATGAGTTACAACATTAAGTGTTTTTTAAGTGTATAATTGTTGTGATTTTTGCATTTCTCTGGAAGTGACTTATGACATCTTTTATTTAATCTTCCCAGGGTTCCATTTTGAAACTGAGGATTGTTGAGTTTCTGCTTTTCTGTTTTAAAACAAACTTTATAAATAGCTAAGAATCCAATCAATAAGCCACAATGCTATAGAGCATTCTTTAGAGTAATGTTTTCTGACTATCTCTAATTGATTTTGTAAAATCCCACTTAGTGTCATATATTCCTTGGGTTACTCTATAATTTCTAATGATTTTGAATCGTTTCATCTGATGGAATCTTTCCTCTATACCTGTCACTATATTTTTCATTGGAAATGAAATTTATCTGCAAAAGAATTTTAACAGTAGATATCTGTGAAATATTTTAACATATTAATAATAAATTCCTTTTTAAGCTATAGCCTTTTATTCAAAAAGTTTATATCTGCCTATTACATGTATTTTATACCATAGATTAACCATAGAAGCACTTAAATGTTTTCTATCAATAACACATAGGATCTTAGGAGTTAATGTGATAAAACATGAGTGAAGCCAATCACTTTGAACTAACAAAATAAATTTCCAATATCATCATTCTTAGATCTTTACTTTGTTCATCCTGAGATATTTCTTGCAAATTCTACATTTAAACTGGAATTCTCAGACACAGCTGTTAAATCTCTCATGCAGTATGTTGTGCTATACTGTCAATGTAATAATACTTTCATTGTGTCCTACTTTTTTTTCTTGTCACGGGGAAGTGGTTCCAGGAGAAATATGTTTTATATGGTAATCTTATCTAATTTAAGGGCACATTAAATTATTTAGGAGTTTAGGAGTTAAGAAGTGAAATTTAGAAAAAGGAAGTCAATAAAGGTTTGTCATGGTTTGATCCATGTGTTCCCCACAAACAAATGAATGTGTTCTGATTGATGGATTCCCCAGCTGATGGCATTTTGGGAATTAGAACCCTATAGAGCTGTGTTGTTGGTGGCAGGCTTATGGGGTTATAAACCAGCTTCCCCTTGCCAGTGTTTGGCACACTCTCCTGCCGCTGTTTGTAGTGCTGTGGCAGAGGTGATGTCCATCCCACTGCTCATGCCATCGTTTTCTCTGCCAGGATGGAGTCTCCCCTCAAGTCCATAAGCCAAATAAACCCATTCCTCCACAAAAGCCGCTTTTGTTTGGGTGCTTTTTGTGCAGCAACTAGAAAGCTGACTGCAACAAGGTTAAAGAATGACAATTAAAGAAAAGAGTTAGAAACAAAAAAGATGAAGATATCTTAATTTAATAATAAAACATTAAATCTCAGGCTATATAATTAATAATAAATTAATTATTTAAATTATAAATTAATATATATATAATTTATATATTATATATATAATATATATAATATATATAATATATATAATATAAATTAATTATTATATATATTATATATATATAATATAAATTAATTATATATATATATATATTATATAATATATATATATATATATAAATTAATTATTAATAAATAATTAATAATAAAATGAAGACACAAATGAGATAATCCAGCTATGTTTATATTTGAAATCTATTAGTGATGTATTTATTTACAATGTATTTTTCAATGCTCTGTATGTTGACAAAGCAACAGATGGTACTAATATTAGCCCATTGGGACAAAAATCTGTCATATGACACAAATTCCTTTAGCAACAGTAGTTCTAGTGTCTAACAGAATATTATTCCAGTCCAGAAGGTCAGAAGTCATGTGTACATTATCTAAGGCTAAGCAAGGCTGCAAGTGAAGGGAACTATTCATGCTTCTCACATAATTTTCTTTTTCTAAAATGTAGTTCCCTAACACTGTGTGATTAAGGAAGCTCTTTTTTTGCGGGTGGGGGGGACAGAAGGGCTTCTTTATGTTGCTTTATTTTAGGCTAAAATCTAAAAAAAGTAATGGGAACTTGAATGTATGAATATACTGTGATTGGTGCTGTCCCATCATGTCCTCTCCATCTGTCCCTCCCCACCCATTGCACCACAGACCCTTGTTTTTAAAGACAGTCTTTCCTCTGCTTTGTGTTTCACTCCTTCTGTGCTCCTCTGTCTTCTATGTCAAAATATTCAGGGCTTAGTTCAAACCTTGTAGGGATACTGATGTTAGCTGTGGGGTCATGAATACACAGGATGGTTGGTTTGTGTGAGGAAGACAGTGATCTATAGTACAACTTCCCACCCCAAGATTTTTAAATTCTCTCTGTCTCCTCTTTGACAATGTTTTCTGAGCCATGGTGGTGAATGTGAGAAATTTTTTTCAGTGTTGAGCTCTCAACTGTTTTTGTTTGTTTTTTCTTTGTGTGTGTGTGTGTGTGTGTGTGTGTTTATTTCTCCAGATTCCTCCAAGCTACTATGTTATACAGCTTTTGTCCCTCTCTGCCATGTTCAAAAAGTGTAGGCCCAGTACTTCACACACTAAACCTAACTTGCTCTTTGCCATCTAAGAAATCATGAGTAGAATGGAATGGAACCACCTGGGAAATATAGGAAGATACCCCTACGTAATTACTTAGCTTTAATTAGGCAATCAAATATTTGTGCAATGTTCAATTACATATTCACCAGGCTGCCTACTAGGGGATTACTAACAAAGAGGCCATCATTCTGTCTATTGAAGATGGCTCAAGGCCAGGTTAGTGAGGGGAGAATAAACAGGAAAACAGCACCTATATTAAAAAACCCAAATATGTAAATTATAAAAGCAAAAATTTAAAAACCATGTAAGGCTTTCCCAGAAAAAAAAATTAAGAACATTTAAGACAGAGGTTTGCAATTTAAAGAAAAAATAAATGACACTTTTGGAAAAGTGTCATCTGCTTAGCAAGTGATGTAGATGTTATAATAGGATGAAGTGATTATTTGGGGAATAAATTGCTGACTGTATTATGCTTGGGCATTTGACTTTCATTTTAAATGTAACAGGAAGTCAGGAAGAATTGGAAGCATTTTAAGACACAGAGATGTTATTATATGCTTGCTTTCTTAAAAACACTAACAGAAGCATGGGTAGGGCCAAATGGAAAAGGGAGAAACATTAGGAGGATGAAATTGAAAATGAAAAGAGATTATTGGCCTGGTCAGAGGTGTCCTTGAGATTCATTGGATCCTCCTGATGATCAGTGAGTGTGCTTGTCAACAATCACGCTGTGCAGGATAAAGGTATTGGGTGAGGAAAATAGTATCCAGATCTCTAATCTAGGACTTTGCAGTTGGGAGGTAAAAATGTCAATTCATGTTCCTTTTTTCTGTATACCTATAGAATTTGCATAACTTCCCAGGAAATGATTTATTGTGGGATGTAGGAGGTTCGTTACCACACATGTAAATTTCTGTTAAGAGCTAAAAATTTTGAAAGAGCATACATTATGATAAAAGTATTTTTAAGTATCCTCATTAATGTTATAGCATCTATAATTGTGATATAAAATTCTTTGATAAGTGAATAATAACTTTGAAGTTTAAAAGAATGGGTAATATAATTTCAAGGTGCGAGGAACTCTTTGAGGTCTACACTTCCTCATGTAGTAAGGAAGATATAGCTATGTTGAAATAAAAGATATGTTTTTACAGTATTTTCATACATATGCATATTCAAGTTGTTAATTAAACATATGTATCACTCTCTTCTTTCTTCAGTCTCTTATTGCTCTGCATCTTAGTACCTTGGCCAAATTTATGGTTATAATTAACCATTTTCCTGCGTGTAATTTAGTTTGAAACCAACATAGCACTGCTCTTCATCTTTTTACTCTTATTATATAAAGTCCATTTTTCATTTTTAAAACAATGACAATGATAAAAACAAAATACAATAAAACCAAGAAGGATTGAAATCATTCCTCTGCTCATTGTTTGCCGAGAGATGATGACATCATTTAGAAAAAAGCTCACCATCTTCAGCAGGCCTGCAGAGCCTTGACCAGGAAGTGATCTCACACAGGTGGTCTGTCTCCCCCCCCCACTTCCTCTTTCAACTCAAGCACAAACACAGCTTCAGAGCTATCATTGTCTTGCCTCTGAATAGTTTAGCCCTGGCTCTTTTTTCCATTTTAATTTTTGTTCATTGGATAATTCAAAATCTATCATTCATATTAGTTGTTTGATTTCCTATATCTTCCTAGGGCATCACTTCTGACTGTTATCCTCACAAATATGATTGGCAGGTCAAAGATGTGTTTCTACAGTACCCCATACATACATCATTTTACAACATTTGCTTATTTATTCTATGTTCAGATTGGTGAAGAAATGTCATTTCATCTTATTTTAGATCACATTGATTAATATTTCCTTTGAAAATATTCCTTGTAAAAGCATGGAACTAACCTGTTTTTTTTCAAATGATGTGAATAATAACTCCTTTTATACACAATTTGCAAATAGCTTTTCTTATTGGTTGGCTTTCGCATGTAAAAGAGAATACATTACAGAAAAGAGTACATGTTGTACAGACTTCACAAAACATTCCTGATTCAGTGGCCTGTCTTGGAAACACATTATGAGGAAAATGGAATGCCTAGAGCTTGTTGAAATAGGGTGCAAATGAAATAATTTTAAAAGCTATTTTAATTATAAATACAACATATGTAGATGAAGAAAAAGATTTAAAAATAAATTTAACCATCTAAATTCATATATAATTTGATTATATTAATTTAATTTTCAGAAATGAATGTACATGAACTGCAAATATCAGAGTGATAATATTCCCTTAATAGCCCTGTACAAGAAACACACAATTAGTGAATCTCACTAAGTACAGATTTGAGAAAGTTTTCTTTAAAACAGCCAAGAGGGAAAGAAAATATTTTCAGGTTTTACCATCATACATGAATTTATGACTAATTCTTTTGCTATTCTTTCTCACATTTAGTCAATATTGTTTCTCTCTTTAAAAAGCACTGGGACCATCAGAAGAATGGGAAGACATTTGTGTATATCCCAGGACCTAACAATAAATACCATATTTGAACAATTTTTGCAAAATTTTACTACACATTTCTGACCTATGTAGGATGGCAAAGAGAAAAATCAATAATATTTCTCAAAGAATAATGATAATAAAATTATGCCAAGATATATAGTCACTTGGAAGAAAAATTATAAAACCATTTTTGCCATTCAGACAGTGTTCTAGACCATGAAATTATTAATTTTATAAATAAGGAAATTATTCATTTAGAAGTCCAGGTTTGAAAAATTTATCAAACTCTCCTTTTTGAAAGCATTTTTAAAAATATTTTATTTACTTCAAAGACAGAAGAAAGAGAGAAAGAGAAAGGGAGAGAGAGAGAGAGAGAGAGAGAGAGAGAGAGAGAGAGAGAGAGAGAGAGAGAGA